>JAJIBD010007332.1:0-83292 GCA_021461705.1 Cryptotis parvus | reverse complement strand
TGTTCATCGATTTGCTCGAGCGGGTGCCAGTAATGTCTCATTGGGAATGAGGTCCATTATTGTTACTGTTTTTGGCATATCGAATACACCACGGGTAGCTTGCCAGGCTCTGCCGTAGGATGTCAGCATAAACAAACTTTTGTTGTTGTTGTTTTGGGGTCACACCGGCTCAGGGCTTACCTCTAGTTTGGCACTCAGGGATCACTCCTGGTGGTGCTCAGGGGACCATAAGGGGTGCTACAGCTTGAACCTGGGGTCCGCTGTGTGCAAGGCAAGTGTATGGCTGCAGCATTATGGCTTTGCCCTTGAGGATGCTTATTCTCTATGTGTCCTTCAAAATGATTTGACCTAATGGTGCAGCGTGGGGAAAGGAGAAAGACAACGGAGTGGGGTAGGCGTCCGGGAGAGTGTTACACACCAGCACACGCGTGCACACACACACAGCACGCCTGGACAAGGCTGGCTCATTCAGGGTTTTTATTTTCTTATAGGAGACAATCTTTGACTTTCATAAAACCACACAGCTCCTCTTTCCCTCTTCACATCTCTTCAGGTCCTTTGGCTGTGACTCTGCACACAGGGCCGGGGCCCTTGGGGACTAAACAAAGGCCCAGAGAGACCTGGCAAGGGCTCTGGCAGGGCCTGACCTCTCGGCAGCCAGTGAATTCAGACTTACGCAGGGTCCTCTGCCAATGTCCTTTCAGGCTAGGTGCCCCAGGGCCGCGGTCCCAGCAGGGCCTCCCTCAGGCTCCAACGCCGGCCGAGCCTTCACAGGAGTCTTAGCCGCACTCAGGGTCTCAGGCGCTGGGTCCCTCTCATGCGTCCCTTCCTCTACTTGCAAAGCCACAGTTAACTTACTCCTTAAATACCGAGACACCCTAGCTATTGTTCATTTGCTCCGTGGCGAAGGACCTTCTTCCAATATATCACATTTATTTTCCGAAAGAAAAACGAAGCAGAAACTGGCACCAGTAACAAGGACGCGACACAGGCTTATGTACAACACTGCCTGACGAGGGCCGCCCAGGGCGGCTCCAGAGGCCGAGGGACACACTCATCCAGATCACGACTCTGACACTCAGCAAGCCAGACACAAGAAAAGACTACCTGAAAAAAAAAACCAACATGTTTGGAAAAAATCTGCATTTTAAAAAAGGAATACTCCACCGCATTGGAAATGTTCTGTTATTTCTGGTTTTCTGCAAAAACACCACAAGGTTTAGCCAAAAAAAAAAAAAATGGATGGCAGAGAAGAAAAACCAGGTCTGGATTTATAAAACATCAGAGTAGTAGAAGAAAAGCTGGAGTCCAGCTGGCCTCGTTGGAAGCAAATCGTGCCACTCATGTGATCGCGGGGGGTTCCTGCTGCAAATTCTGAAGCGGTTTCAAAAGAGCTGCGAGTGGCTGGAGGTTGGGCTCTGTCCTGTCACCTGGCCACGCACCACGGTTCCAGGTTCCGCGCACTGGACATGGTTCAGAGGAGGCCGACGGTGGGTGGGGCCACGAGCACAGGGCTACGGAGCCCACTCCTTCCCCCGCCAGTGGAGAGGTTTCCTGTCTCGAGTTGGGGGCACAGCTGGCCTTCTTCCAGGCCTGGGCGCAGCTGCCCTTCCTGTCTGTCCTCCAGGGAACACCTGGCAGAGTGGGGCCAGGTCAGGAAGGCAAAGTGAACGGTGAAGAAGGGTTAGTAGTGAACTTGGGGACTGATCCTCAGGTCTTCAAGACACTTCAATGCTTTGGGGAACTCTGCTGTTTTGTGTGTGTGTGTGTGTGTGTGTGTGTGTGTGTGTGTGTGATGTGCGCATGTGTATGGGCATGTGTGTGTGTGCAGTGTGTATATGGGCGTGTGTGTCGCAGTGTGTATATGGGCGTGTGTGCGCAGTGTGTATATGGGCGTGTGTGTGTGTGAGTGTGTGCAGTGTGTACCTATCTAGCAATCTATCCATATATATTTGTTTGCAGAAACATGGGGTCAAGGGAAGTGGGGAGCAGGGTAGGGGGGAGCATTCTTCAGGCCCCTATTTTCTGCCCCTGGGCTGTGTCTCCCTACCACAAGTGGGGTGTGATACCACGTGGGTTTCACCACAGGCAACTGGGTTAGCTCTGCTCTCTCAGCAAAGGCCGATGTATTTGAGATTGTTCTGAATGATGACGTCTGTCACCGCGTCAAAGAGCGAACTGGATGTTACTGGTGTCGGTGGCACAGGTGAAGTGGGAGTAGATCTCCTTGGTCTCCTTGTTGCGGTTCAGGCCCTCAAACTGCCGCTGGATGTAGACGGCGGCCTCCCCCGTAGGTGTTCTGGCCCTTGTACTCGGGGAAGCAGACGGTGAGCGGGATGCGCCGGATCTTCTCGGCCAGCAGGTCCTTCTTGTTCAGGAAGAGGATGAGTGAGGTGTTGATGAACCAGTTGTTGTTGCAGATGGAGTCAAAAAGGCGCAGGCTCTCTGCCATCCGGCTCTGCGGGAGGAAACGTTGGCGTAAGAAGGGCGCGCAGTGAGGGGAGGGCTACACACCTGCTGGAAGGACCCCCCTTCCTTTTGTTTTGGGGCCACTCCCGCGGTGCTCAGGGGTCACTCAGTGGTGGACTCAGGGACCCACCTATCAGTGGGTGATAGGGACTGAACCCAGGTTGGCCACACCCAACCCGCTGTATTATTGCTCTGGCCCCAGGTCCCTCCTATTTTTCATTATGGGCTGTCCCTGGCAGTGTTTGGGGGACCATGCCAGGGTCATGCCATGCTGGGGATGCACTCAGATCTGGCCCTGGCAGGGGCGGGGGTGGGCAGAGGGGTGGTCTTGTCATGGGCTCAGTACAGCACAACGTACACAAGAGCACCGTTTCTGGGGAAGTCCTATGAAATCAAATCTGTCTTTATGGGCTGTCCACAGACACTGGAGTCCTGGATGTGGCTGGCGCTCTTCCCTACTGCTTCACAGCCCGGTAGCTTTGGAATCTATTCTGCTGGCCCTTCTCTGGCACCAATGATCAGTGACCTCAACAAGAGGCTTCTGGCTGTAGTATGGCCTCCCACACTCCTGTGGACCAGAGTGTCTCCAGCCTGACAGCTGAAGGGTGCCACGGACTTGTATGTATATGTTCAGCCCTTCCATGACAGTGTATGTGGCTCTAACCTGGGTATGTCAGGGGCTATCAGAGCATGTGGTCCTAATCTGGACATGTCACGGGTTATCAGAGCATGTGGTCCTAACCTGGACATGTCACGGGTTATCAGAGCATGTGGTCCTAACCTGGACATGTCACGGGTTATCAGAGCATGTGGTCCTAACCTGGACATGTCACGGGTTATCAGAGCATGTGGTCCTAACCTGAGCATGTCGGGGCTATCAGAATGTATGGCCCGAACCTGGACATGTCAGGGGCTGTCAGAGTATATGGCCCTAACGTGGGCACACACCGTCCTCTCCAGCCAGTTCCTCAGCCTTGATCCTGCCGCATGGCCCTGTACTCCCAGACTGTGGACTCTGTGAAAGGGTAACCTGCAATTCCAAACCCAAAGTGCCTGCGAGAGCCGAGAGCTCATGTCCCTCGGCCCAGGTGGCTGAGCTTCAGGAGAGGTTTCATGTCCCTGTCTCCTAGTGTGGAGAACACAAACACAGGCCTAGGAGTTAAGGGCCCAGGGTACATGCATGCATGGCACCCACCCGTCTTGCAGAGACTGTGGGCTTTGGAGGGGACACAACACGTCTGACTCTCAGATCCCCAGTTTCCAATTCTAGCTTCCTTCTGTTGTTGCTTTCTGGGTCAAACCTGGTGATGCTCAGAGGTTACTCCTGGCTCTGCACTCAGGATTTACTCCTGGTGGTGCTCAGAGGGCCATACGGGATGCCAGGGGATGAAACCTGGGTCAGCCACATGCACGGTAAGCACCTTAACTGCTGTACTATCTCTCCAGCTCCAATAAAGAGAGATGGAAGGGCTGGAATGATAGCAAAGCGGGTAGGGCATTTGCTTTGCACATGGTCAACCCGGGTTTGATCCCCAGCATCCCATATGGTCCCCTGAGCACAGCCAGGAGTAATTCCTGAGTGCAGAGCCAGGAGTAATCCCTGAGCATTGCTGGGAGTGACTCAAAAAGTGAAAAATAAAAGCTGAAAAAAAGCTACACCTTGTTTTTAAGGAAAGACAAGTAAGCCACATGTCCACAGTTTCATTTAGGTGTTAGCTGAAGACCCTGCCCCCTTGGTTTTTTTTTTTTCTTGCTTTTTGGGTCACACCCAGCAATGCTCAGGGGTTTCTCCTGGCTTTGCACTCAGGAATTACTCCTGGCATTGCTCAGGGAACTCGATGAGTTCATCGAGTTCCACCCTGCAGCAGTCTTTCTTAAATTCGGCTCAGACCTCCACCCAGCAGACCAGCCTATCAGCGCCCGGCTCATCGAGTTCCACCCTGCAGCAGTCTTTCTTAAATTCGGCTCAGGTATGCCGGTCCAGAGACTTCGCAGACATGGGGCAGAGCTGCTACTGGCTCTCCCTGTGACCAGCTGCTCACGACGCACCGGGAGGGATGGTGGGTTCTAGCCCTGGCCCACCACCCCAGCAGAGCCTCGCAACGAGCCAGACGACCCCCCCCCACTCCATGAGGGCCTCCATTTTCCACATCCGGACTTCTCTCTCGTCAGACCTCCACCCAGCAGACCAGCCTATCAGCGCCAGCAAGCGGCGCGCGGGTTCATCAATAAATGCTGGACTTAGAGATGCCTACAAGAGATGCCTACCTGCACGGCAGAGCCTGGCAAGCTACCCGTGTTGTATTTGATATATATGCCAAATACCAGTAACAATTATAGGCCTCATTCAGGAATGGATTGAGGCTCTTTATGTTCCTGGAGCAAGCAGATGCCTTGGGCTCTACTAGCATGAGACAGGACATATGGAGATGTTACTGGGGCCCGCTCGAGCAAATCGATGATGAACGGAAGACAGTTGCTCAGGGGACCATATGGGATGCCGGAGATCGAACCCGGGCGGCATGGGCCGGCTGCGTGCAAGGCAAATGCCCTCCCGCTGGGCTATCGCCCGGCCCTGGTTTTTGTCTTCTGTTTTAGCCACTCCTGGTGGAGCTTGGAGGACTATGTGTTGCAGGGGACTGAGCCCAGGGCACACAAAGCCGTTTCCTACCCTGATTTAGGAATTTTTTCCAAATTATATCACCAGTGGCAGGGAAACTGCTGACGGTTAACAGGGAAGCTGACTCTGCCCTGGCCATGGACACGGGAACCTTCTTTCACCCTCACAGCTGCCTAGTCCCATTTTACAGATGATGAAACTGAGGTCTGGAGAGGCCCGAAAAGTGCTCCATGTTCCTTGGCCAGGAACTCCAGGCTTGCTGCTCTTCCAGAATGAATGGGAGGGGGCGGCAGTGAAGCTGTCAGGGATAATGTCTCATTTACCCCCTGGGTTGGCTGACATGGGTCAGTGCTGAAAAGGGGTCAGATGGGCTTGGGGTTGGATGCCAATACCAAGACACTGGGCATTACTCCCTGGACCTGTACTCCCCGTGGGGATCAAAACTCCCCCCACCTCTTCTCTGGGGAATCAGAAATAACAGAAGCCCTGAGTAGGGAGGAAGGTCTTGAGCATGCAGATGGCTTTCCCTGGGGCCTTCCAGCAGAGGGAAGTGGGCAGCTGGATTCCCAGACCCGAGAGTGCCTGGGGACACCAGAGTGATCTCGGACTGTCCTCCTGGGGAGCAGTGATTAGTGCTAATGAATTTCCGGGCACACACTGAAAGCAGCTTGCAGGGCCTGGGTGGGGCTGGGAGGCACCTGAGGTCCTGTGGCTAGTCACTGGTGCTCATCATCTCCAAGGCGCCTGGGTGTAGCAGTGTGGCACCCGTGGTCGGCCCCAAGGAAGGGAGAGGAAACTGGGAAACCTAAGTCCCAAACACTCACAGAGCAAGACTGGCTCCAAGAGTCAGTGAGGGAGACACTGAGTCTGGCCCAAAAGAGGCTGCATCAGTCACGGTCCTAGTTAAAATGTGTGTGAGCTAATGCCTGGCCGCCATCTGAGGCAAGGTCCAGGGATGCGGGGATTTCCAAGTAAGGACCGCGAGTACCAGACATGCCGCAGACACTCCAGGTGGGCTGAGGGGTGTCCATAGACCAAGGGCTCCTAGTGGATCGGGGGCAGGAGGAGGCAGAAGTCTGGAGCTGAAGGGAAAGGAAGAGAGGCCCAAGCAGCCGCACGGCAGGGGCGTCTGGAGGCTTAATGCAATGCTAATGCCACATAAATCTTGATGCCCTCTGGACGAAGGCAGTAAAATTTCTCCCTGTCCACACAGTTTGCCACAACAATGATGGAACTGGAGGCTCTTGATGCAGTCAGCCAGAAGGACAAGAACAAAGACTGATGTTCTCCCTGGGCATGTCCACGGGCTGTGAGGCAGTAGAGAAGGCGGGAAGCCGCCCCCGGACTCTGTCCTACAGTGCCTATGTGGGAGTCCGGCATCCGGCAGAATGCTGGGCTGGTCAGGTTCTCAGCTAGCATTTTCTCAAGGAATTCATGGATCTGTTGTCAGAAGCAGAATTTGGAGTAAGGAGTAGAGCCCCGGGGATGGCATCATTCCTACCAGAAACGCTAGTTCTGCGCAGTGTGTGCCCAGGAACCCATTAGCGCTAATTACTGCTCCCCAGCACAATGACATCACTTGTCTTAGATTCGGGAACATCGCGGGCTTCCCTCCGGGCTCTGGGAACAGAAATGCGAAGGAAAGGGGGAAACAGCAGAAGTGTGAAGAGGTCTGGCTGCGATAGGAGGCCAGGGTCAGGGCCGTGGGCCCCTCTGTGGCGGACAGGTGAGGGGATCTGTTTAGGTCTGAGCATTCAGACCCACCTGAAATCATGGGACCCAAAGTACAGCAATTCAACTTTACAAATGTATCTGTCCAGGGCCAGGGAGATTGTACAGCGAGTAGGGAACTTGCCTCGCCCTGGTCAACCAGGTTCCATCCCTGACATCACACACAGTTCCCTGCGCACCTACAGGATTGAACCCCTAAGCACAGAACCAGGAGAAAGCCTGGCTTTCTCCTATTTCCCCCAAAACAAACAAAAAAAAATGTATTTGTCAAGGCGTCAGGTTGGGGGTGGGAGTTACTGGCAGAGGGACGGAGACTGTAGCCGGGCAACACTGTATGCCTGAAGCCACTAGGATAAGCAGCGATGTCTAATTAAAGTCTAGATTAAAAAGAAGTAAGACTTAAAAAGCTCCAGGGCCGGAGTGATAGCCCAGCGGGTAGGATGTTTGCCTTGTACGCGGCCAGCCCATGCCGGCCAGGGTTCGATCCCGGCATCCCATATGGTCCCCCAGCACCGCCAGGAGTAATTCCTGAGTGCAGAGCCAGGAGAAACCCCTGAGCATTGCCGGGTGTGACCCAAAAAAGCAAAAAAAAAAAAAAAGCTCCTGCAGCCATTCTCGTGGGGCACCGGCCAGCTCACTTTGTACATTTCCAGGTATTTGGGGCAGCCTCTGCCCGTGCTCTGGAACCCGCCTAAGCGTGGCCAGGTCAGGCAGAGCGGCCACCCTGGATCTCACCCTGAGGCTCAGCTGGGCTCCCACCATGACCCTCTATTGGACACTGACCATATTCTGGCTCTGCCCCACCGATACTTACCTACCCATTCTTTATCCTCAGCTCCATTCCCAGGGTCCAGCCCAGGTCACTGACTCCCTACTGGTGTCCACCCAGGCCATGCCCTCTCACCCCAGGGTGGGGGAGAAGCCTCCCAACTGGCCTCTGTCCCCACATTTCAGGCTTCCATCTCCGCCTTGTCACCTGGGAGGGAGGGAGGGAGAAAGGGAGGAAGGGAGGGAGGCAAAGAAGGAAGGAAGGAAGACGGGCATTGCTGTTACCATGCATGTGGCCCTCTGACAGAACATAAGCTCCGGAAGTGGCAGGCTGATTGGGCTAAGCTCCTTAGTTCTTTGATCTGGTGCCTGGTGCGGCCGGGGCGCTGCCGGCTGGAAGAACAGTATCCTGACACCTCAAATCACAAGCCATAGTGAGAGGAGGGGCTAAGGGGCCGGACTGATAGTACAGCAGGCAGGCACCCTGTTTGGTTTCTGGAGCACCGCCAGTAGTGACCCCCTGCGCACAGAGCCAGGAGTAAGCCCTGAGCACTGCCAGGTGTGACTCCAAAACAAAGAAAAGGCGGAGGCCATGTGGGGCCCTCTGGAAATTGTAACGTGAGGGGGTGAGAAAGAACAGGCCTTCCCTGTGCAGCCCCCAGGCCCCTGTCCTACCGCTCCGGCTCTGCTCACCTGGCCTGGCCCATCTCTTGGGAAGCGCTGGCTTCCTCTCTTCCCCCAGCCGCCCCTGCTTATATCATTGCAGCACGTATCTGGCCAGCCTCCACTTCGGGATAAAGTCCAGACCCTTCCCCAGCCTGTTCTTCAGGGACTCCCTGGCACCTCATAACCCACGACATGGAGCCTGGGTACCAGCCAAGGCCCCAATCTTCTCCCCCAATCCGTCCTGAGCCTAAGTGGGGCTGCGTCCTGCCTCCCAGTTCTATTGTGATCCCCACCTGGTGGTGTGGGTTAGAGCCGCCAACCAGGGCCTCTGGGGTGGAGAGGCAGGACGGGGCACCGTGACCGGGGGCTGGCGGAGCCAGGGGCAGCCGTGGAGTCACTCGCCTCTCCCTCACCCTCTTGAACTGCTGCAACTTCTCCCTCATCCTGACACAAACACCCTCACGATCAGAGTCATGAAGGCCCGGCTGCAAGGGGGGAGAAGCCGGGCCTTAGTTACTAACATAACTCTTAACTAAGAGTTAACTCTTAGTTAAGAGTTATGCTACTCTGGGGGTTAGTTATGTGTCCCAGAGAGTGAGAACCAGGTTTTTGCCAAACACACACACACACTTTCCCAGCAAAAGACCCTCCTTGCCCACCCTCTCACCGGTCATGGAGTGGCCTTTCCGGTCACTTCTCCCGGAATATACTCTCTAGAACTTGACAGCAGTGCCAGCCTGGGGCTCTAATCCCAGCTGCCCTGCCAGAGAGATGCTGGCACCGCCACAAAGTGTGTGTGACCTGTGCACTGTAGCCAAGTGTGTGAGCAGCTGAAAGTGTGACCGCCTCACCCCAGTCATCACCACAACAGCTGCAAAGGGAAGTGGGGAAAAACCCCAAATATTCTGTTCCTGGGCTTGGACACAAGTCATCCTGTAGCCATTTTCAAAAGCAAAGCTCCAAGGACTGGGGTGATAGTACAGTAATAGTGACAGCACCACCGAGAACCCAGCCCCGCCAGGAGTGATTCCTGAGGACAGAGCTAGGAGAAACCCCTGAAAGTTGCCAGGTGTGGCCCCCAAACCAAAACCAAAAACAAAGAAAAACGCTCCAGCTCATATTCAGATGCAGCTGCCAGCGCTGAGAGCTTCCCTCCAGGAGACCAGTGGGTGTTACCTGCCCAGGCGGCACAGCTGATTACCTGGCTCTGAAGGGACTTTCAGCCAGCCGGGCAGTCTCCAGCTCTGCTCAGTAGCAATCAGAGCTGCAGGGCACAGCTCCCACCAGCCCACAGAGGCGGCAGGGCCCGGCCACACTCCTGGAATAATGTTGTGGGGCCACAAGGTGAGAGAGGGAGCCTGTAGTTATGGGGCGATCACAACCCCTCAGTTCTCACTGTCCCGGAGACAGCAGAGCAGATACACCCGGTCAGAAGCACGGGGTCCGCTCCAGCACCAAGGTGGGCTACAGCAGGGGGCTTAGCTTCCTCCTCTCTAGACTGGTCATGGGTATGACACCCTGTGCCAGGACTGGGCACATCCTCCCCCGCCACAGAGGTGCTGTGGAGTGCAGCTGCCACCGCTGGATAGCACCACAGAGTGGGCGGGAAGGGCAGGCCCCTGGGATGGGCTCAGCTGAGCAGTGACTCTCTGTACCAGCCCCAAGCCAGCCTGTTTCCTCTGGGAGCCTCAGTCTGGAGACGTTGCCGCCTCCCAGAACCTTGCCTCCTGCTGTTGGGGCTCCGTCGCCTGGTCTCAGCACTTCCTGGCCGAGAAGTGTCTGTCTCTTACAGAAGGTTCCTGTAGAGGCTCGTGCGGGGCACGTCAGTCCTGAGTGCTAGTTCCTGTACTAAGTCAGGCCCAGGGGCTGTGGCAAGTGCTAGTTCCTGTACTAAGTCAGGCCCAGGGGCTGTGGCAAGTGCTAGTTCCTGTACTAAGTCAGGCCCAGGGGCTGTGGCACACAGGGCTGCTCTGGCTTCCTGTGCCCCAGAGACCTGGCATGGGACCAGTATTAGCTTCCGAGCCCTTCATCAGGGGCTGCCCCGAGGTATCTCCTCTGTCTCCTGCCGCCTCGAGAGCTCACTGGTTCACCTGCGGGACTGGAGACAGAATCTTCCAGCTCTGTCTGGGTCCTGACGGGAATCTGACTCCCTGCACGGTTGGTTGGGGGCTTTGCTTAGCTCCTCAAGGCTACTGTAGTTTACCAACCCAGGGGCAGGGGAACCGGGTTAGGGTTGCTGGCTGCTGACCTCTAGGCTGCCAGTCTGTCTGCGACCTTCTCAGCCCTCCTGGGCCACCAACACCCCAGAAGTCAGTCCTCTGGACTGCATGCTCTGGCTGACACCGTGTGGGGCCCAAAGCGTGAGCTGTCTGCATCGGGCCTGGGGGGTCTATTTTGGAGACAGGAAGCCTTCAGCATCTCCCCACTGTGGCCCGGCCACCCTCTCTTCCTGCCTTCTTGCCCCATAAAGCGCACCTTATTTTTTAGCTCCTACAGATGTGCCAAGGCAGCCCTGGGGCTCGGGCACCTCATCGACTCCCCGCAGCTGCCCGAAAATTGTCTGCAGTGCTCGGAGCGAGTGTCTTTCCTCTCCTTGCCTCTGCCTACCGAGGGGGTGTTAGAATCCCGGGTCCGTATGGGTGACTATACCAGTGTTGAGAACAGAGCCAGGTGACAGGGACCGGGCTTGCTCTGAAATACTCTCCTTTGTCAGAGGGGCCACCACCAGTGAGACAGGGAACCCAGGGCCATACCTGGCCAAATGTGGCCCAGGAACTCAGGCCTGATGGGTTTTGGTGTTGAGGCCCAATGACAGCGCTCAGAGGTGACCAGAGTGGTACTTGTGGTGGGGGGTGGGGGAACGTGAAGTACAGGGCCAGAACCACAGACAGAGCAGCCGAGGACAGGCTGGTGCCAGGGAGCGGCAGGCCGTAAGGCCACTAATACACAGGAGTGCTGCTCACTTCTTTGGTTTTGGGCCATTCTCAGCAGTGCTGAGGGGGCTACACCTGTGTCTGTGCTTATGGATCACTCCTGGCAGTGCTTGGGGAACCATATGTGATGCCAAGAATTGAGCCCAGTTTGGCAGTGTGCCAAGCAAGTGTCCTACCAGCTGCAGGACTGCTCTGCCCCTTGGGTCCTGGGCACCTGTTTTCCCCTCTAGGAAGCCCAGCACAGTCTAGGCTGCCTCGGCATTAATCCTTCCTTCCTGACAGCCTGTCTCTCATGCGGATGCACTCTCAGAGGCTGTAGTGTGCCTGGCACCTCCCATCTTAGGCTGGTGCGGCCCACTGCCATCTTAGTGGGGAGCCGCCTGTTGCCCACTGCTGAATGCCCAAGACACTTATCACGTGAGGTGGATAAGAGTGGTGGGATCCCAGGTATAGGACACTGGTGGCTTTTCCTCTGAGGTCTCATTATTTTTGTGTGTGTGCCGCTGGGGGACGTGAGCCAGCACACTCCCGGCCCCTGAGCTGCGATTACGGCTGGGTAGGGAACTGCCAGGGCAGCGTGGGCGTGCCTCGGAGAGGTTCAGGTCTGGCCTTTCCTCTGCTGATTCCCAATGGGGGCCCACATGGGGCTTAAGCCTGGGACTTCAGATAAAGCGATGCGGTGGTAAAGTTTCAGCTCTTCTTAGCACCCATTCTGGGGCGTGGGGAAACAGAAACCCCGGCCTGCTGGCACCTCCCCTGCTGAGCCACTGCAACCCCGGTCCTTCCCTCTGCTCCAGCCCAGCTTTGGGCATGAGATGGACGGTAGGAGCAGACGGTTCTGCTCAATTCAGTACAAGGAGCTGCCCATAAGTTGAGGGTAGTAGCCAAGGGCCACAGTTTTCAGCAGTTAGCAAATAGGCTCCCCAGTTTCCCCAACTGAAATGGAGTCCGAAAGTGCCCTTCTGAGTAGGCTGAGAGCTAAAGCATGACATGCGAGGAAAGTGTAGGCCCCACAGCTGGGAACCTGCGAACGCAGCAGCCATCTCTGGCATCATTCTGAGATGAAAGGGAGCCTTCCAGAACAAGGGGGCGTTCCGGCGGGGCGGGGCTGTTGGGGTATAGAGGTCCGAAAAGAGGAGGGAGGGCGGGGGAGTGGAGTGGCGGTGAGGGCATGCAGGGCAGGGTGGTGGTGGTGGGGGCAGCAGGGCTGTGGCGCAGGGAGCTCCGTTTCCCCCATCTGTAAGATGATATCTCAGTTCTGAAGCTCTGGTCTAGTCTGGACAGCCCGATTCTTCCTTTAAAAGTCAGGAGTGTTTTTACACGGAAACCAGAAATGCGGCTTTTCACAGCAGAGGTAGAGCTGAAAGGCTGAACTGTGGACATGAGTAAGTCCATTCCCCGTGGACGGTGTCCGTCCTGCCCATTCCTAAGCTGAGCCACTAGGTCTGGCCTGAGTAGCCGAGTGCTGAGCTCGGCAGGTGCTGAGGGCGGGGCATGGGGTGAGGGGAGAAAGGGCCAAGGGGGCGTTTCCCACAGGGAGGGCTGTCAAGCTTAAACAGACCTTTCCCCACCTCAATTTAAAAGCCTCTGGGTTTCCTGTGCGGTGGGTCACCTTGGTGTTGGGTTGTCTTGTGTCTGTCCTCAGGGACTCCTGGCCTCCACCACACCCGGCCAGTGAGACCCAGAGTGTGTTCTCAGGTCCTCTGGTCCATCCTGAGCCTTGCGGAGGAGGCATTTGGGCACCAAGAGCCCCAGCTGTGTCTATTGGGGATGGGAACACGCCGGCCTCTCAGACCCAAGTCGTCGCACAGGTGGGGAGTGGGGATGTAGCCGCGGCCGTGGGACATGAACAGAACTGTGCCGCTGTTGTAAACCCACTACAAAATCATGGGGGAAGCTGTTTATTCTGTCTCCAAAGAAGTGGGGGGCAGGTCTGCGGGGCTAAGGGAGCTGCATAAGTTTCGCTTCATACCGAGAGGTCTGCTGTGGCCTGCGGTGAGGGGGGAGCCTGTCCCTGGGGTGGCCCCACACCCCATGGAGAAAGGGCCAGGCTGGCCTCTGAACCGTCCAGCCTGTCAACCCTAGAAGTGTGTGGCTGGACCCTGTGATCGGGGTACAGATTTCCCCGGGGCCTAGACAGACTTACTGGAACTCTGCGCAGGCATGGGCTCTGATGTGACTGCGGTCCCGCTGAGCCCAGGTCGTCTGCACAAAGGCCTGAGTCGCCCCTGGGCTGGCAGGAGGGCTCAGGAGCAGAGCGGCTCAGTGGGTCCTTCACACCGCCGAGCTGCTGGGAGTCTGGGAGAGCTTCTCATGGCGTCTGCGCCCTCCCTCTGCTGAGCTTAATACCAGACACTCCGCAGACACGCTCTTGTCTCCATGACAACTGAGGAAGAAACCTCCACCCTCAGAGGCTCACACAGCAACATAGTCTGATGGCAGGAGGAAGCTGCTGATCCTTGGGTGGGGCCAGGGTCCCTCCACAGGGGCACGATGCCTGGCTGCCAGGCCATCAGTATATTATCAGTTGTCTTTGGAGGAGGGAGGCGAGTAAGGGAAGATTTCTGGAAAATGGGAAGCTGCTCTCCCTGAGGGCCATGGTGGGAACCCCCAGATGGAGCCCATGTGGGAGCCCCCAGATGGAGCCCAGGTGGGAGCCCCCCGGATGGAGCCCAGGTGGGAGCCCCCAGATGGAGCCCAGGTGGGAACCCCAGATGGAGCCCAAGTGGGAGCCCCCAGATGGAGCCCAGGTGGGAGCCCCCAGATGGAGTTCAGGTGGGAGCCCCCCAGATGGAGCCCATGTGGGAGCCCCCAGATGGAGCCCAGGTGGGAACCCCCAGATGGAGCCCAGGTGGGAGCCCCCAGATGGAGCCCAGGTGGGGAGCCCCCAGATGAAGCCCAGGTGGGAGCCCCCAGATGAAGCCCAGGTGGGAGCCCCCCAGATGGAGCCCAGGTGGGAGCCCCCCGGATGGAGTTCAGGTGGGAGCCCCCGGATGGAGCCCAGGTGGGAGCCCCCAGATGGAAACCCCCAGGTGGAGTTCAGGTGGGAGCCCCCAGATGGAGCCCAGGTGGGAGCCCCCGGATGGAGCCCAGGTGGGAGCCCCCAGATGGAGCTCAGGTGGGAGATCCTCAGATGGAGCCCAGGTGGGAGCCCCCAGATGGTGCTCTCTGGTAGCTGGTACTTCTCTGACAAGCACAGACTGTACGATGTCCTGTCAGCTTTAGCCCTGGTCACTCCCAAGGGGTCTGGGCCTTGTTCTCTCTCTGCGTGGGCCAGAACCATGCCCAGCTGGCCTGGTCTATTGATCCTCTCAAAAGTGACTGTGAAAGCCAGAGGATGTGCTAAGGAGGGGCGCCCCATGGCTGCGCCACCACCTTCACATCACAAATGTGGAAATCTCAGGTCGCTGCTTGGGTCCCGCATCCCATTCCCCATCTCCAGGACATTTGGGGCCCCCCTCTCCAGCCTCACATGCTCCTGCGTAGGGACATGAGGGGGTGAGAAAGGCAGGGAACAGGGTCTCTTTGTGACTCAGTGCTCCCTGCTCCCTCCTCCGGCACACTGAAACGCGTCTTGAGCTGGAGAATAAAACCGAGGCTGACGGACCACTGAACCTGATGGTCGCTGGGGCCAGTCCGCAAGGACAGCAGAGTGGGTGGTGTGGTGGTCAGCTGAGAGGGGACGGGGTGTCCTCTCCCCAGGCTCTGTGCTCCCTTGGGAAGGCCCCTCGCTCCCCACCGCTGTCCAGACTCAGGTCACCACTCTGGAGACAGATGGGCACCACAGTCCTGCCGGCGTGCAGGAAGGGCCGCTCCCGCCGCATCTCTGCCTGCGCTCCCTAACGCCCCTCACCCTTCTAGCCACCCCTTGGCTGTCTGGCCTGTGGCCTCCCCATGCAGGGACTGGGCTGTCCTGCTCTCTTGGGAGCAGACGCCCACTTGGCACAGCACGGCACCTGACTGTCTAGTCCTTGACTCACAGCGGCACTGGGGTTCCGGCTGACGTGTGTGGGGCAACACAGCCCCACGGGGCATGGGAGCTGGGCCAGGAGTCCTTGTGTGCCCTGGCAGGGCTGCCCACTCTCTCAGGGACCGGCCTCACGGCGCTCTCCTGCTTCTCCAGGAGCTGCGGCTCGCCTTGCTGCAAGAGGGCAGTTATTTGGGGCTTCTCGGGCAAGGAGTCCTGGTGTGACCACGCCAGCAGGCAGCAGGAGGCGGCGGAGGCCCTGCATCCCGCCCAACCAGCCCTGTTGCTCGCTCACCGCTGTACGCACCTTAAGCTCCCACGGCGGAACACGCCCTCCTGGAGGGATGCACAGAACCAATAGCCCTCTTGGCTTCTAATAACTCTGCCTCCAAGGGGTAGCGCACATGCCACCAAACACCCAGGACCGGGCGGCGCCAGTCATGGAGGGTGGGGAGAGGATGGGAAGCCCCGGCCATGAGCAGCGCCCTCCCAGCAGGAGGTCCCGTCTCGGGCTGTCCCTTTCCTGGGCACAGGCAGGCACACCTGGCATCTGTCCACGTCTCCCCTCCTGCGACCCCTTCTGCCTCTCACAGGTACTGGCATCCTCATGCCTGTGACTCCAGGGCCCAGCCTGGCTTCTCGTGGCCCTGTGCCAAGCCCTATCCAGTGGCTCCCATCCCAGCTGAGCCGCCTCCTCGGTTCCAAAGCAGCAAACCCCCACCTCAGGAGTCTCCCATGATGCTCCCAGGCCATCCCCTGCCAAGAAGGGCCTCACAGTTTCCCCCTTCACCCAGTCTGTGAAATTTTTTGGCTTGTTTTTGGGCCATGCCTGGTGATACTCAGGAACTACTCCTGGCAGTGCTCGGGGGACCAAATGCTGGAGGTTGAGCCTGGGTCAGCCACGTGCAAGGCAAGCACCCAACCCACTGCACTATCGTTGTGAATTTGCTGTAGCTTTTACCATCATCCTTCCCAGAGTTCTGTACAGGGGTCAAGGGGCAGTGGGGTGGCTCTCCCCAGAATCTAGCCAGGATATTCGCAGGACGCAGGGTCAGATGACACATACCCAGGCCCCACAGGCATGTAGAGTAGCACCGTTGCATGGGGCCTGGGCTGAGTATATGTAGGCAGGTGGGCCCCGAGTGGCTGCAGACCTGCACAGTCTCAGGTGGTCTACAGTGTGGGCCAGGCTCCCCTTTCACGTGGCTTTGCTGAGAGCCAGACTTCGTTCTCCCTTGGATCTATGTGGCGAAACCAACTACAAAGGTGTGTGACAGGTGGTTTTCTGCAGGTCTGAATATGCTTCGGATCTGTCTGTTCTGTGCCTGGGTAGAGGTAGCTCAAGTCTGGCCTGTTTTCTGCCCTGACGTAGGGACCAGGTCCATCAGTGTGTTGGGTCAGGGGCAGGCTTCATGTGGCACCAGCTGCCTCCACTGCCCCGGAGGCCACAGGGCTCTCAGGCCAGAGATGAGAGCCAACAACTCTGGGCCAGCTGCACACTCCAGGGCTGTCTCGTTCTCGGGTCCCCCTGCCCCCCAGCCCCCCACCCCGTTTTCCTCCAGGCACAGGAAACTGGCCTAGCTGGGTCCCTGGAGAGTAATTTTCTCTTCTCTCGGGCTTTTGCCCACATTTTGCCCACCTGAGGTGCAAGCTGGGGTGGATAAAGAACAGAAGCCCCAGCCCTAACGCGCCTGGGGTCAACGACAGTTTTCTCTTGGATGTAGAGGGTAGCTTCCAGCCACGTCCAGGAGTCAGAGGGTCAGAGTGGCTGTACCCCACTCCCACCACTGCACTGTCAGGTGACGACTGTGATGCCCGTAGTAACAGCACCAGCCAGCCTGCGTTTCAAACAGCAGGTTCTGTTTACACAAGATAACAGGCGGCCTGGAAAGCTGTAACTCAGGCCCTACTGGCCGGAGGCTGCTTCCTGCGAGCTGGCCTTAGGCAGTGGAAACCTGCTTCCTGCCTCGGCAGCTCTTCAGCCCCTCAGACCCACCTTCATCATGTTTGCTGGTCCCTGTTTCCAACCACTTCTGCGGTGTCGAGAGGGCTGGGGAAGCCTGAAGTAACAGCAAAGGGAGGGCACAGCTGAGAATCTATGTCGGAAGGAGCAGGGTGGGGCAAACCACGGTGGATGCCTGGGCTTGTTCTGGAAGTGGGGTTTCCTCTGTGTGGCGGGGCCCCCTCCTAGGTTTGGACTGGCCTCGAGATCCAACCTTTTTCTACCATGCCCCTGCGTCTGACCATCTGTCTCCAAGGAGAGTGGCCGTGCCTGACCCGCTGCCCTTCCCACAGTCCCTGGCACAGTACTGAAGACCAGAATGTCTTGCTCTATGCCTGGTCACTGCAGCTCTCAGCAGGGGCAGCTGCTCTCCAACTTGTGACTGAACATCGACTCGGGGCGGCGCGTCCCGGGCCGCCTCCGTGCAGACCGCCCAGACTCCTCGCCCTTATGTCCATTCTGTGGCCAACCACAACACCCACAGCCGCTCTGAGCCCTGAGCCCACACTGCAGATGCCCGTGACTCGTCAAGAGCTGGGTGAAGGTTGAAAGCCTGGACCTGTGCCACTGGGCCTGGCCTGGACCTGGGCAGCCCAGATGAACACAGGAGATAGTGGTCTGGGACCACAGTCAGGCTGTAACTGACCACATGTCCCAGCACATGCAAGAGGCTGTCCTGTCTCCGGAGCAACTTTCCGTGCCCTAGTCAGGGGCACGGAATGCCCCTGCTCCCTGTGCGGTCAACCCATACCAGCCAGGGCATGGGCACCTCGCCAAGCCCCACATGTCAGTGCTGCCCTCCCAGCACCCGAAACACACGTCACTCTGTTTTGCTTTTCTGCTCTTACGGAAGCTCAGAATCAACCACTTACGGAATGTGGGAGCTGGAAAGCGATCCTAGCTTGGCCACAAGCATGGGCCGAGGCCCCTGGAAGCAAAGCCCTCAGGTTAAGGACGACATCATGGAACACGGAAGTCCTGCGTCTGAATGGGGAAATGCAGATACACGCTCAGACCCCTGGTGATGGGGAGTGAATTCGCGGTGTGGTGCACGGGCACCTGCACAGAGCTCCCTGTTTCGAAGTTTCCTGCCCGGGTCCAGAAGGCGACAGGTCCCAGGGGCTACCCAGCAGGCTGATGGCAGAGAGGAAGGAGGCCCAGGCTGTGGGGGCCACCTGCTCTGGCTTTGACACCCTGGACGCTTTTTACCACCTGGCTTCCGAACTCCCCTGCAGGAAACCTTTCCTGAAACACTAAGCCGTGGTTTTCTGCTTCAGCTAGAATGGAAATGGTTTCCTATTTGTTTTGTGTTTCCAACTGTGAGTGCTTCTGATGTTTCCATCTCGTGACTTCCTGTTCCTGCTGGCTGGCTCCCTCAGGCTGTACTGTGGGGTCCCCAGTCACACAATTCTGCTCTGTGGTCTCACTGAAATATCCTGGGGGACCTGCAGGCGGTCATACAGTCCCAGCTGAGAAATGCTGACCTAGACTCGAGGTAGGGCAGGGGGGCCACGCCAGGCTGGCTTCTGCTCATCCTCACCTCCGTGACCATTTCCTCCGGCAGACAGAGCTCATGGAGGAGGCATTTGGGAGCCTGCAGACACTGAACCAAAGGCCCCATCTTTCCTGCCAGCCCAGGGGTGGGCAGCACCAAAGATCCTATGTGACCTCAGTCAACTGTGCTAGAATGTTTTCTTTCATACCAGGGGTAGAAATCTGCTACAGACTGTTTCTGGGGTCTGGGGAGACAGGTCGCCAGAGAATAAGGTTTCTGGAGACCATTAAGCAGATGCAGATTTTTTTTTTCTTTTTGGGTCACACCCAGCGATACTCGGGTTACTCCTGGCTCTTCACTCAGGAATTACTCCTGGCATTGCTTGGCGAACCATATGGGATGCCGGGATCGAATCTGGGTAGGTCACATGCAAGGCAAGCGGCCCACCCACTGTGCTATCGCTCCGGCCCTTGAGATACAGATTTTCTTATTTTATTTTATTTTTTTGCTTTTTTGGGTCACACCCGGCAATGCTCAGGGGGTTTCTCCTGGCTCTGCACTCAGGAATTACTCCTGGCGGTGCTTGGGGGACCATATGGGACGCCGGGGGATCGAACCCGGGCCGGCACAGGCCGGCTGCGTGCAAGGAAAACGCCCTACCCGCTGGGCTATCACTCCAGCCCCAAGATGCAGATTTTCTTCTATTGCCCATCGCTGAGTGAGGGATACAGCATGGCTCTACACGGATAGACTTGCCCACGGACGCCTCTGGCTGGGCCACACTGGCCGGCACACCACAGGCATCTTTTGGTCTGGATGCCATCAGCCTTCCAGGACTGCAGCAGGGAGGTGTGTGGGATTGTGGCCTGGGGCTGGTCTCAGGAGGACCCGGAGGGCAAGAGTCCAGGGCTCCCCGCTGACTAATGAAAGCAGAGAAAGAACCTGAGTGAAGAAGGTGCTGCCAGGGTGAAACAAGGGCAGGTTGAGGAAACGTGTGGTAGGAAGCCACCTGCGGGATCAGAGGGTCTTCTGCACCCAGACGGCTCCCTAAGAGGCCGATGGCCCCGTCCCTCACTGCTATTCCAGTCCCCGAAACCATAGACTGCCTGAGCCGGCAGGGCCCAGAGGTGCCTCTGCAGACAGGGCAACAAACTTGACTTTGGTAAAGTAAAACACAAGGAAGCATTTCCCAGGGTTTGATTTCAGGGTCAGTTGTGGATCTCCCCAGGATGGCAGATTCCCGTCCGCCTTGTATGTGGATTACTGAGGGTCCCCAAGAGGCCCCCCAGCCCTAAATCTGTTCTTGGTGAGTGGAGTTGTTTTGCAGTTCCTGGATTAAAGAAATCCCTTAGACAACAATAATCTGCATCTTAAACCGCAGGACTGCTGTGATGTACACAGAAGGAGCGGAGAGAATGTGCCAAGTGCAGTAATCGCCCCGCAGGCCTGGTGGCAGCGCAGGCCACACGCTGGGAGGCTCCCTGTCCTGAAGCTCCTGCGGAGCTCAGGTGGCAGACATGCCGCTGGTCTGACGAGTGTCACCAAGAGGAATGGCAGCGGCAGAGGCCTGGCTTTGCCGTCCCAGGATTTCTGGGTAGCAGTGCACGCCTACTCCCAACCACCACCACTCTGGGGGTTACATGCAGCTGCTTACTAAGAGCTCCTGGGGTCTGTGTGTTCCACAGTCACAGGCGGCCCCTTGTTCTTGCTTTTCCTGGCACAGCTCAGGTGTGACTGAGCCTAGAGAGTCGCCCCACCTTTGTCCCTTCATGTCTGATCCGACTGGTGCCAGGGACCCTCTGCTCTCCTGTAAGCTGGTCTCTGGGCACAGAAACACTCTCAGAGGTCCCTTAAGGGCGGTCACATCAGGCAGCAGCAGGAGCCCTCCCGCCACTCGGCTTCAGGATCAGCTCCATGCCATGTCCCCTTGGACCTCCAGGAAAGGCAGGACGCGTTGGCCGTGCCTAGAGAGCAAGCTAGCTGCACGTTCTGGGTGTGAGGATGCTGCTGCACGTAAGAGGCCTTGTTCTCTGTCAGATGGAGAACCGAGGATGGCCCAGCTGGAGCAGATGGTCTCATGGTAGTCTGCTAATGTGCTGAGAGAGAGGAAACAGAACTGCCCAGCTCCCGGCTGCTTCTCTGTGCCCGAGGATTTTCGTAAAGCTGCCTGAGGAGGGGAGAGGCGGGGCGCACGGGGGACAGGTCAAATGACCTGGCACATCACTCTTCTCAAAATGGGATGACTCCAAACCCAGGTAAGGCAGGGGCCAGGACAGAGAGCTGCCGATGGGCCACAGAAGCCCAGGAACAGGGACACTGTCTGCTCCCCAAAAGCGCAGTAGATTCTGCAATTCTCCAAACAAGCCTGAGGGAACTAGGCCCTTGAGGCCAGGGGTGGGGGCTGGGTGTGGCAGCGAGGGGACCACTGGCTGTGGTCAGCTGGAGTGGAGCCTATTTGTGGCATCTGCCAGTTTCTGTGATGTGATTATGGCTCACAGCCGCAGTGGTCATCTCCGTTTTAGGAGGAGCACCAAGGCCACCCCCGTATAATCCTACCAAGAACATGGCAGCTGGTCATGGTGGAAAATGTGAAACAGTGGGGACTGGTGGCCCTGCTTTTATGTTCAGTGACAACCTGTACCCTGGGTGTGGCCTACAGTGACACAGTCGGTGGTGACCACCATGGAGCGGGGTGTGAGCCACTGGATGGCAGCGTTCAGTCCAAAATGAGAAGACAAGGGTAAATGCAAACCCCAACCCCCAAACCCCACTCTGAGTGTGAAGTAGGTGCAGAGCTGGGGAGCCACAGAAGTCCAGGTCTGCCTGTGTCCCTCTATCTCAGTGGCATTTGACAGAGGACTGCCCTTGGGAGCATTTTCCCAAGAGGGGCTGGAAGCCAGGCCCTCCCCCGCCCCCTGGTCTCTGCAGGCCTGGGAGGTCGTTGTTCACCAGAAAAGGAAATTCTTGATGAGAAACTCATGTGAGGCTGGAAATTCACTGGATTCCAAATGGTTCTGACCTTTCATGCTCTACCAGCAATATCTTGGGGTGGAAAACAAACAGGCTGCCGAGGGAAGACAATACCCTCCCACGATTCCTCCGGCCGGCTGGCTCTGGCTGGGCGGTGGGCCGGCTGCCCAGGGAAGGCCGGCAGTGAGGAGAGCCCGCCTCTCCTGGCACCCACAGGCACCTCCTGTCACCCGCCGGCACCCTCTCCCATGCCACAGAGACGGGAAAACCAGCACCCTGGCCTTCTCCCTCCAGAGACCCTCAGCTGTCCCTCCCTGGGTCCCAGCGGGCAAGGTGGCCCAAATCGAGCTACACTGAAGGCCTATTCCAGGCTCTGGACGTGGGTCCTCACCCCTACTTCAGTCCTGTGGCCTTGCCTTTGCTGTCTGAGGCCTGGCAGAGCCCCCTGCCCCCCACTCCTGCTGAAGGAGCCACAGCCCCCCTTCCCTTCCTAGGCATCTGCGTCAGCTGGTTGCCAAGGGTAACGTCAGGATCTCCGGCTCCTGGGTGTGGAGGGCTGCAGTGCAGCAAGGGCGGCACCTCAGCGGAGGGAACTGGATCCTGGGGTTTCCGTGGACCACAGCGATAAGTAGCTGTGAAAAGCCACAAGCAGCCTGGGCCAGGAGTCTTGAGCCCCGAGCCTGGAAGGACCTGATGGGTTGATGGGTTTGCACCCTGCAGTCCTAACAGGCACCCCGGAAGTAGAGGCCAGGACAGCAGGTGGCATCTTCCGGACTCTGGGAGGGCCAGTCCTGCCTGTGAGCCTGTCCTGAACAGGAGCAGTGGCAGTCCCCAGGGTACGGACAGGCCCCAGGCCAAGATGGCCCCAAGCCCAAAGCAGACACAGGCCCTCCCTGAGCTTAACCTGCTAGAGCGGGCGGGGTCACCCAAGGCTGCTTGCTCCTGGCCCTCCTGCCCTCTGCTGGACTGCTGCTTCCTGGTGGATGACCTTCCTTCTCTGTCCTCTTCTGGGGAAAAGGAAGACAAGGGCGCTACAGTTGGCGTCTCCACAGGGCTGTGGTCACATGCAGAGGTATGCTGGCTGGTCACAGTTACATGCAGGTATGCTGGCCGGCCACTCACCACCAGGACAGCTCTAAAAGACCTGAGGACACACGAGGACTTTTCGGCCACTCTGCGGCAACCCCTGGTGTACAGAGAACCCAAGACACCACCAAGCACTCTGCTGGGAAGCAGCGGGGCGGGGGTGGGTGTCTGCAGACGGCTGGACTCTGTGGCTGCCTCATGGCGGGGCCCTTCTGTAGGACGCCGGGCTGGAGTGTTCGAGTGCTCTCACGTGGGAACGCACGAAGCGCTCCTTGTTCATTTCTGGGCGCAGCTGTCCATGTCCCCAGCCCTGTGGGACAGGCCTCTGGTGGACCTGCTTCGTGGGTGAATGGCTCAGGCCAGGGAGCGGGTGCCAGGGGGAGCCTGGAGCTGAGGAAGGGGGCGGGCACTAGCTCTCAGCAGGCCGAGCGTTTCGCCCGGCTCCCTCCGTTGCCTGGGGCAGCTCCCCGGCATGCTCTGCCAAATTCCATCTAGGACTGACCCTGACCATGTCTCCAGGGTCTGGGTCACAGCAAGTTTCGCTGGTGTCCCGGTTCCTGACCCAGCAGCCAGCATGTGACATGCGAAAAGGAAATTCTCTAGGAGCGGGGAGCGAGGACATGCCTGTTAGTGGGTGTTAGTGGGTCAGGTCTGCAGCCAGACTCACACGTGCCTGCCCCCTGGGGCCCTCAGTTCCCAGGGCAAAGCCTGTGGACCCTGACAGCAGACCTGGACAGGCACGCACCAGTCAGGCTGGATTGGACAGGAGGGGGCTGAGGAGGAGCTCGTGTCCCGGGGCCATAACTCCTGGGTATGCAACCCCAAGGATGCTGCACACCCCACCCTGACCCGGGAAGCCCCCAGAGGTGACGGTGCACCACCGAGGAGGGGCTGCTCACAGGCTTCCTGCACCTGCCTCTCTGGCAGCAAGGTTTAGCACGTCAGCTGGACGTGCAAGGTTTAGCACGTTAGCAAGGTTTAGCGGGGCCTCCCTTCTGGGCTTTAGGAAGAGTCAGTTCATAAGTGGGCACGTATGGGGTGATGCGGGGCTGCAGCAGGGGTCTCACCTGTGACAGCAGCACTGGCTGCAGCTGGTTCTGGAGGGTCTCAATAACGGGAAGTGGAGCCCGAATCTGGACGTGGTGATACCTCCCGGCTGTGTGTGTGTGTGTGTGTGTGTGTGTGTGTGTGTTAAATGTGTGGTGGAGCTTCCCAATGGGGCTTGGGGTCTTGGGCCATTCCCAGTGATATGTGGTTTTGTGGCGCAGACCTAACAGATGAGTGCTGGGGGTGGGTGGGGCCTACTTGGGCCACATGCGACAGTGTTTGGGAGATGAAACTCGGGCCCACAAGCCCATTTGAGCTACTGTCCAGATGCCCCTGGAGTTCTCGAGCAGCAGCTTTGCAGCTGAGGGGACTGAGCTCCCATCATGTGGCACCGCTCAGGGCCGACCCCAAGAGCCCACCGTTTCACCCCCACTTCCCTCTGCATTGCTCTTGGGGGGTTTCTCAACTTCAGAGAAGCAAGGAGGAGCTTCTCTGAAGCTCAGAGGAGCTTCAGGGATGGCTTCTCAGAGGAGCCATCTTCAGAGAAGCAAGGTTGCAAGTTTCCCTGTCGGGACTGGGGAGGGTGGTCAGTGGGGTTCAACAGCAGTGGCCGGATGTGATTCTGTCCACCTCCCGAGCCCCATCAGTGGCAAGACCACAGGAAGTGTGGAGTTTGCACATCCCCGCTCTGCCCCGGCTCCTGACCTGGTTGAGGACACAGATCCAGGCACTGTGCCATGGGGAAATGAGACGGTGCCAGAGGAGGTGCCACCCAGAGGGCACCAGTATCCCGAGCAGCGGCTTCTGATCTCTCGAGGTGCCAGGGACACATGTAATGTGTCTGCGACCTCTGCAAAGGAGGGTGACTTGGACAGCAGAGACCACAGGGACAGAGGCTGGGTGGACGCTGACCAGCAGCATCATCTGCTCAGCACGTGCCAGCTGCTCTCAGCCCCTGGGCCAGCTGCCGGCCCTCTGCTCCCCAGGCAGCTGCTGAGCCCCCACCACTAGCAGCTTCCTCTGTTCCTTCTTCCCTGTAGTTCTGGAAAATTGGATTCCCCGTCTGCGCCACATGGCTAGACTCGTTCCCCAGCCAGAGCTGCCAGCCTGTCCACCTGGGCACGAGTGGGAACCTGCCCAGGAGTGGACAGACACACCGGCCAGGGACAGGGGTGTCCTCCTCAAGAAGGAGACACCTGAGTAATGGGGCAGGGGTGGCAGCGGGAGAGGGATGTTGTGTTTAAGGCTGCAGAGAGCTGAGGCCATACTGTGAAACAAGCTGACCAAGTCTCGGGAGGTGGGAAATGTGGGGAGTGGTGAGGGCAAGAGAAGGGCTGGCTCCGGGCCCAGCGAAGAGGACACGGGGACCACCTCCTGCCTGACAGGTTCCGAGAGCAGAGACAGAGCCAAATGCCTCCACAGAACAAGAGCAACGCAGGGCCCAGGCAACCTGCCACCTAGGTGCTGGCACACCTGTGGGCTCAGGCCACGCAAACGTGGTTTGCCAGTGAACGCCCTGAGAGCCCCAGCCTGGTGCCCAGGGAATTTGCCATGCTTGCCCTGGAGATGCCGGACAAGGCAGTGCGGGAGATTCAGAAGCCCTCAGCGCTCTGGGTTGCAAAGCTTCAACAGGCAACAGCGAGCCATTGTGGGGTTCTCGCAGACTTCCTCAGAACAGCTGCCCCAAGGAGGGACCCTGCACCCTTGCCCTGAGATGACAGGGAGAGGAGGCCTGTCTTGGCCACCGCTCTGGTCCCGGGATCCTGGAGGCTGGCTCCTCATGGCTCAACCGTGGGGCGTGGCCTGTGAACAATTACTCTGTCCTCTGGCTGCTGGCCACCCTCAAGCCCCCTGACACCCACAGCCGCAAACACAGTTCCTTGTGGACCCTTTTGTCACAACCTCCCACCAAGTCATCAGAGGCCACTTAAGGGCATATTCTAAGTCTTTGCTCAGTGCTCCCTCCTGGCACAAACCTCTCTCGAGATGGCTCCGACCGTGCTCGGACACGCCAGACCATGCCGATTCTCTGGCTAGCGGTTTCCATAACTTCCCTCCAGGGTGTCTGTGCCTGGGACCTTCTGGGCAGCAGGGCATGTTGCCCACCCCTCCTTGCCAGGGGCCTGCTTCCTGCCCCAGCAGTTTTCCTTTCATGCCCCCACTGGGCCTGGCTTCCCTCGCCCCTCCCTGCACTACAGCGACCTCTGGGATCTTCCCCACTTTCCCCATGCCTGGGTTCCTAGTCCCCACAGTGGCCTGGACTGAGGATCTGAAAAGATCATGACACTGGGGCTAGAGAGAGCACAGGGGTTAAGCTCTTGCCTCGCATGCGGCTGACCCTGGTGTGAATCTCAGGCAGCGCCAGAGTGACCCCCTGTGCTGAGCAATGCTGGGTGTGGTCCAAAAACGTCAGGTCCCTGACAAGCCCCTACAAAAAACTGAAACACAGTCCTAGCCCCAGTCCAATGCCTGGGAACTCAAGCGCCAAGACGGCTCTCAAGCGTGCCATGGCCAGACATTCAGGTTCCAGGGAGTAAAGGCTGTTTCTGAGACACAGCTCAGTACCGGAAGGAGCTTCCTGGATTGACCAAGCTGCAGTAAGGACCTGGACTTACTAGGCTAGAGGGCTGGTCTGGACTCCGGCCTGTCAAGTCGCTGGCTTCTCTCCGGCCTCACGCTGGCCCCGATACCTGGACTTCCCTGAGGAAAGCCCCTCGTGGCCCCCAGTCTCCAGCAAACCTTCCCCAAACTCCAAGTTGCCAACAGGCCCCAGTCTCCCTCCTGCAGGAGCCTCCAGGCCCTGAGTCCAGGAGGAGCAGTGTGGTCTGCTCATAGCACCAAGGCGGGGGACAGTGGGCACCGGAGCCCGCAAGGGTCATGTGGCCAGTCCCACCTGCAGCTGGGGGAGACAGGCTGGTGCTGGCAGGTGGCTCGGGGGTGTGGAGTCATGTGGACAGTGTGGAGATTGTCAAGGTCTGCCTGGGCCACCTGGGTTGGGCCTCTCCTTCTGCCCCCTGCAGCAGACCAGCCCCCCCCCACCACCGTCCTCCCCATTCCCTGTGAGCCTGTGATGGCGGGCATGAGCCACGGGACAGCTGGGCCACTCACGGTTTGGTTGTCCTCGTAAAGCTTCAGGTCATAGCCGCTGAGCTCCACACAGAAGATGATGGCCGTGACTCCCTCAAAGCAGTGGATCCACTTCTTGCGCTCGGACCTCTGCCCGCCCACGTCCACCATCTTGAAGGTGAGCTCCTTGAAGGTGAACTTGTTCTCCACGATGCCCGTGGTCATGTCCCGGAGCGCAGGATGTCCTCCACGGTGGGGATGTAGTCGGGCGCCGCGATGCGCTCCAGGTCGTTCAGGTAGTAGGCGGCGTTGTCCTCCAGGTGGTACTCGCTGGAGCGGCCAAAGCAGGCCTGGGCCCCTGGGTCGGCCCACAGGCGCCGCATGACGCCCAGCAGCTCGGGCGTGATCTCCCCCTTGCTCTCGGCAGGGCCTGTGAGCGCAAAGAGCTGCACGGCGTCGTAGGCACGGTCAGGGTTGTGGAAGTCGATCTTGAGGGCGGCCAGCGCGCGGATGATGCGCTGAGCGAAGTCGATGGCGTTGTAGATGATGAGCGGCGGTACTCCTTGCAGGCCTCCAGGTTGAAGCCGCCGCTGTGGATGATCTTCATCTGCTTGACGATGGTGCTCTTGCCCGAAGTTGCTGGTGCCCAGCAGGAGCAGCTTGATCTCCCGGCGCTGCCGCTGGCTCTCGGAGCGCAGGTGGCGGTCGATTCTCCGGGACCGCCGCTGCCTCTTTCTCTTCTGAACTTTGCCGACATCCCATGGTCCGGCAGCCTCGAGCCCGGATGCAGAGCAGGGGAGGGAGGCGCAGAGCCACGCCGGGCAGAGGGAGCCCACAGGCCCCTCGGAGCGCTCAGCGTGGGTGCGAGGGTGAGGCTGCGCCCGCCGCGGCCCCTGCCCCAGCACCTCTTCTCCGGCGGGCATGGTGTGTGCGTGGGGCCGTGGGAGGTGGCCTGGCCCTCCCTCTAGTCACACACCACCTCCCGGGGCTGCCTCGGGGACCCGGTCGCCGAGGTCATGCCCCGTTCGCGTCCTCTCGCTGGTGGGAAGCTGTCTGCTGCGGCCGTCTGGGCGCCGGTTGCTGTGGCGATGCTGCCAGGCGCAGCTGGAGGGCCGGCCACTCGTGCTGGCGCTGCGGGCACTACCTGGGGCCCCTGCCGCAGGCATCCACCCTTCACCTGCCAACACAGAGAACAGCATGAGCCTCCTCCTGTAGTGCTGCTGGGAGACGGAGCCCTGGGGAGGGTGGGAAGAGGCCGCTCACACAGCCTGGGGAGGGACTGAATCAAAGCCCCCCGTCCCTCCCTCGCAAGGTGAGGCACAGCCCAGCCCACAGCCACCAGGGCCAGCACCCCACCCCGCTCTCCGTTCTGCCCATTTGGCTGCAGCCAGAGAGGGAGAGGAGGTGGACCCCCAGCCCTGTGCCAATGCAGCTACTCTGAGGGTCTTCAGTGATAATGAGCTCTGAGACCCTGAGACCCCTCAATGCCCACAGGAGCCGCCAGCCTCACCCTCACATGTTTCTTTCTGGTGGCAGGTGGGACCTGGCCAGGCTCGGCTGAGAAGTTGGCCCTTGGACACTCTCCCTGGTGTGGGCCTCTCCTTGGTATGGGCCACGTCTCGCCTGTTTTATGGGGACCCGGATAGCCCCCAGCTGTCTCTCAGGGTAGGACTTGCTGTCCCAGGGCTGAGTGGACAGACAGGGAGCAGACGGAGGTGGGGGTCAGCTGGGGTGGGGCTCAGGAGGGAGGGGGTGGCCTGCTCTGGGACAGGTGGGCCCGGCTCGGCTGTGGGGGAGGCTGTCAGGTGCGAAGTAGCACGGCCGGCAGACATGGAGGGGCGGGAATCACAACCCCTCGGACAGTGGTTTAAAACCCTGAGGAACACCAGCCTAGGGGCTGACTCCTTAAACTGTGTGTTGTGAGTTGTACAGAGATGTGTAAGTTGAAATGTGTTTCACTGGAGAGAGTGCAGGGCTTGGGGTGCACGTTCTACACGTAGCCAGTCCCAGCTCAACCCTGTGCGCACACGGGGTGCCCTAAGCACCAAACACGGGTCCTGCTGGCCAAGAATCACTGGAAGTGGCCCCAGTTTGGGCCCAGCCCTGACTGCTGCCTGTGGTCTCCCCTTTACTCTGAGTTGCCTCTGCGTGCTGGTGAAAGCTGGTGTATGCACAACCACGGCTGCCCGCCGCCCCCGGCCTGCTCTGGCTGGACCTCAGAGAAACATAGCTCTTGCCCTGGGCTTGTGGAATGGCTGTTTGCTAGAGCACAGGTTAAACCTTTCAGCAGGATAGCTTTGGGCCAGAGGCTGGATGGTCATAGTTCATCCCCAAGACTGCACTTGGCCCTGCGGGATGGTGACGTGCACCTAGCAGCTCTCTGAGCGCCGGGACCAGCATGGCCTGGCCTCTTTCTCCTGATCACAGGAGCACCCTGTGATCTCTTCATATGTTTTTCCTAGTAGCGTACTCACATGGGGCCAGGGAGATAGCTTAAAGGGCTGGAACCTATGTCTAGCATGTCCACGGCTCCAAGTTTAATCCCTGGGACCATTTGGCCACCGAGAGTGGCCCTGGTAGCCCTGAGCACTGCCCAAGCAGCACCACATTGCAGGGACTACATTGACCGTCGGGGCCCCACAGTCAGGGAAAGTATTGTCTGGATTGGTTCCCAAAAAACAAAGAAGAAAGGAAGAACTCACACTACATGGGCCATTTTAACTGTTTCTAAGCACACAGTTCAGTGGTGGTGAAAATATTTCTAATATAGTTTTAGGTCTTGCGTTTGCATCCTTGATCCTAAGGTAATTTTTATGTGTGGGGTTTGGTAAGGGTCTCCCACGTTTAAGGAAATCCCGACTTAGCAAGAGAGACAGGCACCTCTGCGGAGAGGTCCTGGTAGCCTGAAGGACAGGGCACCCTGCTGGGAGGGGGCCTGGGGGGCTGAGCAAGGGCCCAGTGAACTGGCCTGTGAAGAACAGGCCGAGTTCTGGTCCAGGAGCCTGGTGAGACCCAGCGGGCATGGAGCAGCCTGGCAGCCAGGTGAGCCCCTGCAGGGCAGGCCCTGGCTGCCCCCCAGGCCGAGTCAGAGCAGGGCCCGAGGCAGGGCACCCATGCACAGCACTGCAAGGTAGTGGCCGACGGCTCCGTCTGCTTCCTGTGTCAGAAGCCGTCAGGTCAGCTCCCAGCTTCCTGTGTCCCAAGTCGAGGGTGACTGCAGGGGCCCTGGATCCCAGTGGCCACCTTCCACAGAGGAACCTTTACTCTCAGGTGACAGGCGTGATGGGAAAAACCGAGTCTCCTGCTAATTCTGTTCTTGTGCAGAACCAGCCGAGGGAGGAATTGGGGTGGGGCGGAATATGGTTGAGCTCTGGATCTTGGCGTGTAAAATGGAGAGGAATAGTCACATGCTCACGGGGCTACACTGCCATCGGGGTTAGGGAGCTGGGGCCCTGGAGACAGCAGAGGCCTTGGATGACTTAATTTTTTTTCAGTGGCAGGGTCACATCCGGCCATGCTCAGAGGTTACTTTTGGATCTGCACTCAGGAATTACACCTGGCTTTGCTTGGGGGAACCATAAGGGATGCCGGGAATCAAACCTGGGTCAGCCGACTGCAAGGCAAATGCCCTCCCCACTGTACTATCGCTCCAGCTCCAGCCTTGGTGACTTTGAACTGCCAAGGGACTGTGGATCATTAGCAGAGATGGAGGAGCAGAACACGGGGCCCTGTCAGACACAGTAACAGCCCGGGACAGGGAGAGACAGGGCTTGTGAAGGTCGCGACTCAAGTTTCAAACGCTTCTATAAACAGGGAGGAAAGTCCAAGAGGTACAGTTAAGTCAAAGAAAGGGGCAAATCGCTCATCACCACTAGACCTCATCATCGTCTGGGGAACCGCTGCCCCCTCTCTGGTCACTCTGTGCTTGCACACACGTGTGCCTGTGGGCCTCAGCATACACGTGCATGTGCTGTGTGTACTGTTCTCGTACTCTGTGAGCACCCACCCTAGACCCAGATCAGGGTTCACTGCAGGGCTCCCATTGTAAGTGTAATATCCAACCTCCTTGGGACCAACACCAGCCCCACCATCTTTTCATCATTGCTCGTTCAGCAAAGACACGTTAGACCCTTTCCTCCTAGTCCTCCCCACGGGCCGTGGGGCTGTGTAGAAGCAGAAATGAGGAAGTTCCTCATCCTGGTTTTTTTTTTTTTTTTGCTTTTTGGGTTACACCCGGCTATGCTCAGGGATTACTCCTGGTTCTGCACTCAGGAATTAACTCCTGACAGTGCTTGGGGACCATATGGGATGCTGGATATCAAACCCAGGTGGGCCGCATGCAAGACAAAGGCCCCACCCACTGTGCTATCGATCTGGCCACCTCCTGGTTGTTTTTTTTTTTTTTTTGGGGCGGGGAGCACACCGGCAATGCTCAGAATAATTCTGAGCCAGGAGGAGCACTCCTGGCTCTGGACTCCAGAATAATTCCTGGTTCTGCACTCAGGAATAACTCCTGGTGGTGCTAAGGGGACCATATGGGATGTCGGGGATTGAACCTGGGTCAGTCGCAGGCAAGGCAAGAGCCCTACTGGCTGGGTTCCCTTATTCCAGGGGGTTCCTTCGCTAGAGGCGTCGTCAGCATTCACCTCATTGAAGGTCCCACTCATGAGGCTCGAATCTCCCCTTCCCTCAGTGCCAAGAGAGAAGAACAGAGGAGAGGAGGCAGAGAGGGGAGCTAGGGGGTTGGGATTCGGGTCTGGGTCCTAACAGGACCTCGGACAGACACACTGGCTCTAAGGTGTGGCTCCTTGGCTTTACAGAGTGCTCCAGGCAGCACTAACTCTCAGTGTAATCTGCATCAGGGGAACTTAAGGACTCCCCAAGTCAGCCTGGTAGTAAAGGGCCACAGGCTAGAACTAGAGGAAGGTCAGAGTGGCTGGAGAGAAAGGGAGAGAGAAGGGGAGCGGAGCCCCTTGGACAAAAGGTAGGCAAGACTGCCTGTGTGGGGACTGCGGCCTGACCAGCAGCAGGTCCACGTGAGCTGGACAGCCGGGGCAGAGCGCGCGAGTGGTGGGGAACCAGAGCGGGGGAGGAGGCAGGGCCCGGCGCTCTGTCCCCCAACAGCTGCTTATTGGACTGAAGTTTTCCGCCTGGCACCTGGGGGGTGGGGGCAGGGCAGTGCTGAAGGAAGCACAGACCAGGCCAAGCTCACAGACGAAGAGGGTGTGAGTCTAACCAGAGACAGAAAACAGACGACAAGGAAAGGTGTCGCACTCCTGATGTGTAGGGTCGGACAGACGCTGTGGGTGCGCAGGGTGAGCCGGGAGTGCTGCCTATCGGCGAGAGGGGAGGGCAAAAGGGCAGTACAGGGGACAAGAAGCGTGACCGTGTGGCTGGCAGGAGGGCACTGTGTGGGGCCTGGCTATGTTTCATAGTCCAGAAAAACCAGGGTCTGAGCAAGGAGGCCTATGATCTGCCGTGTGTGGGGTCACATGAATAGACCAGAGGAGCGAGAGGGTGAAGGAGCTGGAGGCCCTCAGAGGTGTGGTCTGCGGCAACACCTGGTGGGACACCAGGAGAAAGGGGCAGGTGGGCTCATACAGATGCATGGACCGGCCGGGGCACCACAGCAGCAGCAAGGAATGGGCGCTTTGATGAGGCTCCTGCTGAGACCACAATCTCCAGACTTCACAGGCCGCCCTGCCTGCCTGGGTCCCAGAGGCTCCTGGGGTTCAGCACCCCCAAAGCCCACTCGGGGGCTCCTCGACTGAGCACTGATCCATAGCAACTGCCCTCTGGCCTTGGCCATGATGCTGGTCCCTCCTCACCAACAGACAGGCCTGGCCTTCCCTCCTAGCACACCGTCCCTGCCCCCAGACATCGGCCTCTCGACTGCGGTAGACAGTCCAGGGTTAGCCACGGGGATACAGCGGCGGACAGTGTGCAGTCCCCTTGGCACAGAATGCTCTGGCCTCCGGACCACCGCCATACCAGCCTCGCCATTCTCTCTGAACCAGCTTCTCACAGGGAAAGGGCCACTGGTGCCAAGGTCACAAAAGGCATCGTGGCCCAAGCCGGGCTAAGCCAGAGGGTCTCTAGGGAGAGCAGACAGCTTATCAGCTTACTGGGCTGGCAACGTCTGGGCCCAGTGAGGTTCTGGGGCTCGCTCGCCACCAGGCCCCCACGGCCTAGCTCTCCCCCGTCTATAGACTTCCTCCCAGCCCCAGGGGAAGTCCATTCCACACTGAAAAAGCAACCTGTCTCCGGGATTCTCAAGGGACAGACCTGAGCCCACACTGAGCAGATGGAGAGGCCCAAACAGAGGACAGTGAATGAGCCACGTGAGCCATGGGATCCCGGAGTTGGGGAGCAGTTCAGGTCCCAGAGCCTGAAAGACAGGGGGCATACACCCACAGTGAGGACCAACAGTCCCAGTGCCCCAGAGCTGCTGACCCCACACCCCTCACCCCAACTCAGCTAGACTGTCCTAGGCCCACTGCCTCCAGCTTGCTCAGGGCCCCCACCTGATAGCTCTGTGCTGGCACGCAGCTGCCCGCTGTGGTCTGGCAGACAGGACTGTCTCACCTCCGGCCTTGCCCACAGATATGTCTGGGCAGCCTGTAAGGCCCTGCCCCACGTCCTGCAGACACGTCTCAGTGCCCGCTACGAAGAGATGCCTTTGGGAGTCCCTTGGATGCATTTGGGGGTGCCATATGGGCCTGGGTGTGGCCCACACACCTCTGCTGTTGGCTTGGGGACCTACTGGCTCCCCACTATGAGGCCTGAGTCTCCAGATGGCGTTTCCATCTTCCTCCTCCCTCTGGCTTCTGGGCAGCCCCCTGGAACCACCGTCCCCACATCAGCGCCCACTGTGGCCCTATTTTAGAAATGTATGTCCCGGAAGGCCTCTGCCCGTGGCTGCCACTGATTATCGGTTTTCTCCCCACTAAGGAAGGAGCCGTTTCCACTGCCCTTTCTTGCCGCTTGCTGGAATCCGGTGCTATCTCGCAGCAGCTGCCCTGTCCTTCCTGCCGGGGCCCTGGGTGCTCGCTCTCTTGCGGCACCCCTCTGGGGTCCTTCGCCTTAGCGTCAGGGCGTCCCCGTGGTCTATGAGAAGCCCAGGTCCCTCGCCCACAGGAACTCTCCTCCGCGTCCAGGCCTGCTCCCCACCTTGAGGCTGTGGTGGGTTTCTCCGGGGGCTCCCCCATCACTCAGACCTGACCTGCTGGGGTCCCACCTCACAAGTGTCACTCCAGGGGTTTGACCACAGCTGGGGTCCTGCAGACCCTTCTCAAAGCTGTTTCTACATGTGAAGGATGATCAGGGAGGTCGGGGGTGGGAGTCCGTCTTCAGGAAGAGGCACACAGGAAGTGAGGTCTTGTGTCCCCCACTGTGGTGTGGCTCAGGGGAGTGCCGCTGGGGACAGCTCCTCTTCCTGCGTCATCATCGGCCACGGAGGGGTCTGCCTGTCCCTGCTGAGTGCCCGCGTGGAGGCGAAGGGCCCGGCTCTACCAGGCGCTCTCAACCAGGTGCCCGCTCACCTGGCCTCTTATTTACTCGGTGTCTTTCTTTCTTTTTTTTTTTTTTTGCCTTTTGGGTCACACCCGGCAATGCTCAGGGGTTACTCCTGGCTCTGCACTCAGGAATTACTCCTGGCGGTGCTCAGGGGACCATATGGGATGCCGGGGATCGAACCCAGGCCGGCATAGGCCGGCGCGTGCAAGGCAAACGCCCTACCCACTGGGCTATCGCTCCAGCCCCGACTTTCTTTCTTTAAATGGACTCTTAAGTGTTTTTCACCTGGACAGATGTGCTTTAAAAAGACCTACATGTGCCTATTTTATTTTATTGGTTTGGGGCCACACCCAGCAGTGCTCAGGGCTTACTCCTGGCTCTGCACCCAGGGATCACTCCTCGTGGGGCTCAGGTGACCATATGGGCTGTAGGAACTGAATCTGCATCAGCCGCATGCAAGACAAGCGCCCTACCCACTATACTAACTCTCCGGCCATAAACACCTATTTTAAATAGAAAGCCAGACACACTTGGTATGGACGGGAATGAGTGAAGTACAAACCAGTGTAAAAGCAAATTTTTTTCTACTGCTGGCCAGGCCTCCTGTCTGCAGAGGGCTGGGCAGGGCCTCTTTGCTCACTGTTAAACAACGGGATTAATGCCAGCTGGGGGTGTGACAGTCACACTGGCACCAAGCTGGGATTATCTCCTTGAAGGAAAAGGATTGAAAGAGAGCAAGAGAGGGTAAGAAAGAGAGAGAGAGAGAGAGAGAGAGAGAGAGAGAGAGAGAGAGAGAGAGAGAGGGAGAGAGAGAAAGAGAGAGAGCATTGGAAAAGGATTATCTTACTCATGGACAGGGCTGTTACTTCTCACGGCAGAGTCCGGCCCCCCCCCCCCCCCTTTTGCACTATATGGGGGTGCAGGAAAGTGTCTGGGGACAATGGGACTCAGAGCTGCCAGCGCTGCAGTAACTTGTCCCTAGTCAGACCCACAGTCATTTCTAGTCTCAGAAAAGGACACTGACCTGCCGTTGTGGATACCTCCACCTGCAGATCCCTATGGGCAACTGACTAGCCGTCGGGCCTCCTGTGATGGTTACTATGCCCCAATATGCACCCCACTGTTGTCAAGGAGGTCAAGGTTCCCCCTGGGGTTGCAAAGAGAGTAAGTGCATTTGGAAGCTGGATCCTGGCTGGGGAAGATGACTGAGAAAAATCAGAGGGGGCAGTTTTGTTTGGTTTTGGTTTTGATTTGTTTGGTTGGGGGGCCACACTCTCTGGTGCTCAGGGATCACTCCTGGCAGTGTGCGGGCAACCATATGGGATGTAGGAGATTGAACCTGGGTAGGCTGTGTGCAGGGCAAGTGCCCGACCGCTGTACTGTAGCTCCGGCATGAGGGATCATTTATGACTCAAGAGCAGCCACGCAGAAAAGCCAGCAGGGGCAGGTGACAGGAAGAAGACCGGGAGCTTAGGAAAGGCACAGGTTGGCGACATTTGAGGAGACGCGTTGAAGAACCACTAGTCCATCAGGGGCGTGGCAGGGGCCGGAAAGAGGCAGAGTGACAGGGGGCCACCTCAGGGCTGGGCAAGGCCCCTGGTCCACCTGGCAGCTCCTCCCACGATGCCTGAACTGGCAGGTCAGTGATGGCTGCTCTGGCGACCTCCTTCCCTAGAGTCAGAAGCACAAACTGCACCCCCCGCACTGACCCCACTGCACATGCAGCAGGCTGCAGCCAGTGTTCTGCTGGGACCCAGGAGTCCAGGCAGCCTGGTGCCTTGCTCTGGGTGGGAAGGGGGACGCATGAGTTCCCCGGAAAGTTGAGCGAAGCAAGCGCAGGGAACAGGGCTGAATGCTTGTGTCCTTTCTCCCTCTGAGCTCTGGGAGCTGGCGCACACGCATGTACTGGAATCCGGCTCAGTCTGCCTCAAAAGCTCCCAGCTTGTTACAACAACACATATTTTTGGACTTAAAAGCCACATCTTCCTGAGGAGATTAGAACCCCCTGCCTGCCTTAATGCCAGTGATACTGCATGGGGGAGGACAGGCCACCCCCACATGGCTCCGCCCCTTCCTTCCTGTGAACCCCCGCAAACGCATGACACCCACTCCCACCCCAGTGTCCTACCCTGGCACATCAGGCTGAAAACCCTTTTCTTTTTTCTTTCTTTTTCTTTTTCCTTGATGGGTCACACCCAGCAATGCTCAGGGGTTACTCCTGGCTCTTTGCTCAGGAATTACTCCTGGCGGTGCTGGGGACCATATAGGATGCCGGGATCGAACCCGGTTCGGCCGCGTGCAAAGCAAACACCCTCCCCGCTGTGCTATTGCTCGGCTATTGCTAAGGCTTGTTTTGGGGGCCATTCCTGGCAGTGCTCTGGGCACTGGCCCCAGGCTGGCTGTGGGCAGGGCTCATCCTAGCTGCTGTGCCGTCTCTCTGGCCTCCACCACCTCCCTGTACTGGCCCTCTAGTAGGAGTGCTGGAAGGCTGGGGGTGGTGGTAGCAGCCTTTGGGTGCAGCTGGGGGCATTTCCTGCAGGTTTACAAAGCAAATCTGCAGGGGGGCTTCTGAGGACCTTTTCGAAGAGGGGGCAGCAGGTGAAGGAAGTCTTGGAGCCTGTGGTCTAGACTTGGCCGGTAGGTCCTGCGTGACCCTAAGCCGTGTGGTCCTGTGCCTGCCTGGGCCTCAGGCTGCTGGCTCTCATCTGCTCTGAGCCCCCTCCGTGCCCTCACGGCAGTGAAGCTCTGGGCTGCTCCGGCCTACTGAGCCCCTGCCAGCCCTATTCTTTAAGCGGGTGCTTTGTCAGAGTCCAAGAACAGATGACTGGACAGAAACAATCCTTAGGATAGGACCCCAAGGTCTCCCCTGCGCCCCTGTGACGTGGCTCGCCTCCGATGGTTCTGTCCGGGACTCCTGTAGCGGAGGTTACACTGTGGACTCAGGCTCCGGTGCTCTTCACCAACCCTCAGGCCCTCTAGCTCTGCCCTGCCCATCCCTCCCCCACTGCCCCGGGCCTCCCACAACTGTTGACTCTAAACATGTCTCAAGGTGCACCTGCACCCCAAACCCGAGCTGCAGCCCCCACCCCCCAGACCCCAAGATCTTGTTACCCAATCCCACCTTCCATTCTTTCTCTCTCAGGGCCCGGAGTCACCCGAGCCCTACTCCTCTTTCTGCTCCCCAGGCTGGCGCCTCCGTGACCCTCACCCCAGCTTGCACCCCACTAAAATCACGATCTTGATCCCATCCTACCACAGGAGAGAGTGGAGGGAGACAGCGTGGGCCCTAGAGCACCCGCATCCCCACCATCTCAGGCCCTCCCCCATGCCCACACTGTCAGGAGCCCCCACAGCACCCTGCGAGGAGCCCCCAGGTCCTCCCTATGAGGCAGCTGGAGGACACGGGCTTCAGGCCGCCTGCCCGGAGCTCTGCCCATGGGTCAGCAGCCCCATCCCCAGCCAGACCTCCAGCTCTCGTCCCCCCCCGCCCCCCCGCCGGGCTCTAACAACCCAGAAGCAGAAGGACCAGACTTTCCCTCTCTCCCACAGAACTTAAAAACCCGCTCCTGGAGATTCTCGCATCATTACAGATACTTTCCAAAGTTCCGTTAAGAGCCAAAAGTTGCCCTCAGATTCGGAACTGCAGCTGGGTTGTATACTGAAAGGCCACTTAAGCAGGGGGACCACAGGAACGTTAAGTATGTACCTCAAACACTTTATTCCGACTCACGACAGAACATACACTCATCTGTCAGGCTGCGGCATTCCGGAGTGCGGGCCACTCTGCTCACCGCAACCACAGCACAGCCACACTCAGGTCACGCAGCACGGTAGGGAGGCGACAGAGAAACCGCGACCCGACCCTAGGTCAGCACTGCTCCCTGTCCACGAGCCGGCAGTCTTCCCCACACCACGCCTAAGCGAGCATGCACAGCAGCCACTGTGTTTCCATAGAAACCCCCTCTTTACATTCATATTTCAGCAGTTTATGTAACATTTAAGGACAAAAAATCTCAATGACTAGCACAACCAGCAGACACAGGTCTGGGCACACACAACTGACTCAGGGTGTGCACTATGAGCAAACATGGTGTTACCCGCCGAACCCCAACAGCCGGGAGGAGGTGGTGTCGACTCCTCCAGTGAGTGCCGGGAGAGGTGCGGGTAAAAGAGTACCGAGGTTTCTAGAAATGACTCCGCACTTCTTTTATAATAACAGCTACTACAGAAGTTTAAAAAAAAAACAGTAGCATGTGCAACTGCGTGAGTACTACTGACTTGGGGCTCGGGGACAGATCATGGCTCCGTGTGTGTGTGTGTGTGTGTGTGTGTGTGTGTGTGACAGAGAGAGAGAGAGAGAGAGAGAGAGAGAGAGAGAGTCAGACAGACAGACAGACAGAGACAGCAAGAGAGTGAGAGACAGAGAGAGACGGCAGGGAAGCGGTTCTTTGCAGCCATTAGCGCCTCACCACCAAGTCGGCTGCTACCGTCCCCCTTAGCCAGTCTAACTGACCAGGCACCAGATCTGTGGGCAGTTGCCCCTGGAGAGCAGCCCAACGTCCACTGACTTGGGAGTCCAAGTCCAAACAGATGGGCAGATGGGAGAAGGACCAGGGTGGTGTGAAGAGCCTCTGGCTGCGACTCTGCCCTGGCTAAGCAACTCAGCTCTATTGTAACGCTGAAGAAGCCCGGGAGGCCCTTCCCTGCTGACCAGCACTGTCCGCGGTGCTCATGCTCTCAGCTATGAGGGCTGACCGGACAACAAACAGTAACACTCTAGAGAAAATCTGACCGTGGAAAAAGGCCACAGAGATCCCTGGGCAGGAGTAACTGCCAGCAGAAAGGTTCCCCAGGGGAAGGAGGGACCTAGGAGGCTGGAAGAGGGACCTTTATTTAATTGTTTTTGCTTTGTGGGTCAAACCTGGCGATACTCAGGGGTTTCTCCTGGCTCTGCACTCAGAAATTACTCTTGGCGGTGCTCAGGGAACCATATGGGATGCCGGGTTTCAAACGGCTTGGCCACTTGCAAGGCAAATGCCTTACTGGCTGTGCTATCTATTGTTCCGGTCCCTAGGTGGGACCTTTAAGAAGCCCAAGAGGAAGGGGTCCGGCCTGGAGACGGCCTGGCTGCCTGGTGTGCACAGCACATAGCCACCACCTCTCAGCCAGACCCCAGGGCTGCCTGATAACTGATTCAGCCCTTCTGAGTCTGGGGTCTCCCCTTACCTCAGAGCTCAGCATCCCATACTCCCACCCTCACTTACGGTTACCCCACCTCAGCCCCTCTCTGGGGCATTTCCTTTCTGTGTCTCACTGGAAGGTGAATAATCTCTGATGGCCTCCAATGCCCCCCACCTTATTTTAAACAGAGACAAACCCAGTGGTGCATGAGGTGAGTGTGTGGGAGACCGGGGTCACTCCTGGCTGTGTTCAGGGGCGCGACCTGTGCCCGTCCTGGCAGTAGTTGAGGCTCACTCAAGCTCCAGCTGACGGTGGTGCATGAGGGCCACGGGGGCTCGCAGGACACACTCAGGGCCGTGCACACGGCAGGCCCCTCTCTCTACCACACAAGCAGCGCCCTTCCCTGCCCTCTACACGCCCTTTTCTCTTCCTGGCCCTTCCCCATATCCTGCTTGCAAGGCTCATCAGCGAGTGATGTGTTTTCTTTGCCTGGATGTACCTGGAAGGAAGCAGGTGCTGATAAGTCTACTTCAGCTCCTTGCAGTGATGGGGCAAGAGGAAGTGATGGTGGATAAGGGAGGGGGCAGCTGGAGAGGCCGACGTGCAAGAAAGGCCTGGGCCTTCCTCTGACGGACACAGCTCTATGTGGCGACCTCCCTGGGCCTTCTGTGCGTGACCTGGGCCTTCCTCTGACGGACACAGCTCTATGTGGCGACCTCCTCTCTGGCCTCCCAACCCTCACTCTACCCTGCCCCTGAGTTTGAGGCCCAAGAGGCCTCTTCATCTGCTCAGTCCAATGAGGCCAGGCTTCAGCTGCTGTCCCTACATATGTTCTTCCCTGAGCCTGAGAGTCCCTTCACAAGGTGTGGGCCTCACCCACGACCTCCTTGCACAAGTGACAGGGCATTTACCAAAGTGCCGGCCTGTCTGGATCCTGGGGCTGGCTGCAACCTACCCTTCGGCCTCCGTGCTTCAGTAGCACTTGGCCACATCCTCCACGCCCCCACCACCCACCCTGCATAAGACCAGCTCGACACCAGACCCGGCGGTCAGGGCCGGAATTCCAGGAGCTAGAGAGGGTCATGGGCCCAGCATGGCCGGGGCGGAGGATGCTGGAGGACCTCGGGTGGCCCCATCAGTGCTCTCACACCCTTCTGCCTGCCACGGGATGTGCCTGCGTGTGTGCAGTTATCATAGAGGAAATCAATGCCTGGCAGTGGCCCAGTGTTTAAGGGAAATGAATAGATTTTGGCCGAGGACAAAGAGAGTTTGATTAATCAGAAATTGGATAATGGAGACAACACTCTAATTATTTTTTCTTCCCAGCATTTTATCGGGAAATATGTTTGCGGCATATCAGAGATAGTGGAGTGGGGAGTGGGGTGGCCACGCTGGCCCGGAGCCCAGCTGCAGAGCGCGGCCACCACGCCCACACTCGCCTGTGGGGGCAGGATGGCAGGCAGCTGGGGTTCTGGTGGTCACTCTACAGGGTCAGTGGTGGCTAGTGGGGGCAGAGAAGATGAACCAGACGTCACGTACAGCTGGGGCAGCTGGGGTCACAGAGGATGTGGGACGAAGGGGGCGGCACAAGGATGGGGGTGTCAGCAGCAAAGGGGCCTGATATGGGGACAGCTCCTGCCCTCCGGCCCTGCCCACACCTTGTCAGCAGAGGGACTGGGGGAGTGGACGTGGCTGCATCAGCTCAGGTTGCAGGGTGAAAACCGTGTGTCAGGAAAAAGTCTGCCAGGGCCTCTTGTTAACCTGCGGTATACTCCCTGACTCCCTGGTGAGCCAAGAGGTCCCCAGCGATCAGAACCTCTTTACAGCTGTCCCTGGTCCTCCACTTCCTCCCCAGACTTTCCCAACTTTTGGGGGAGGTTAGGGTAGGGGAAGCCACGCCCAGCAGTGCTCATGGCTTTCTCCTGGCTCTGTACTCAGGGACTAATCCAGGAGGCGCTCTGGTGGCCATAAGGGAGGCAGGGGTTTGAACCTGGCTTGGCAACATGCAAGGCATAGGCCCTCCCCATGGTGCTGCAGCTTTGGCCCCTACTTTCCAACATCTGCAACACCCAGAGCCCAAACCACACAAGCCTGCACATGTGTCTGTGGTCATCTGGTTTCCCAGCTCCAGACGGGCTCCTTGAGGCTCTCCACTGGAGCAGAGCTCAGCGTCAGCCGCCCACCTGGCAGAAGGACCGAGTTTCTACCTTACTCGCTCCCTTGCTCATTCACGGATTCCCTCATTCATTCGTGGTGAAGCTGGAGGAAACCACCGGGGAGACAGCCAGCCACGACCAGCGCTGGCCATGAGACTCAGAGGGACGCCGGGGAATTACTGCAGAGGAGAGTCCTCATCTAAGAATGCGGGGGTCAGGGTGGGTGTCCAGGAAGGAGGCGTGGAACAGACGCGGAAGAGCTGGAGCTGCTACCCCAAAAGTGAGGGCGCCATGCGGAAAGAAATCACTTGAGCATAAAGGTGGCTGCCCGGGGCTGGGCTGGCCACCCGCAGGCCTCTGGTAGGTGGGCGCTGCACCCTGATGCCCGGGTTCCAGGGAAGCCCTGTCTCAGCTCCGCATTTTGCATTTCCACTCTCCTCCCTCTGTCACTGAGAGCCCCGAGAGCCCCAATCGTGGCCTAGGCGGATTCCTGCCACGGCTCAGAGAAGCTCGGCACAGCCCTGAAGGCAGAGCCCTCCAGCAGCCCAGAGGCCCTAACACCCTTCCCCCCCAAACACCCCCCCACTGCCTTTTAAGGGAGAAAAAATATTGAGCTGGAGGGAACATACCACAATCGCGGCTGATCGATACTGGGCTCGGGCTCTACCCACCTCCAAGGAACCTGCCCTCTTGGCAGGAACGATGACCAAAAACGGCGAATCCTCGCTGCCCGGGCTCAGGCCTCGGGCCCTCGCCTCCTCCTCAGCCCCGGCCCGGCGGCAGCGCTACAGCTCCCGGGGTCGCCTCCTCCCAGGCCCCCGACGGAGGAGACCCGACCTCAGGCTGCTCCCGCAGGTCGCCTGGCCCAGCCCCCGCGTCCACGCTAGCGGCGTCCCTGGGGCGCCCTGCCTGGCACCGCATCTCCCACGGCCGCTGCCACCTTCGCGGGCCGGCAGCTGCCCCCTGCCACCGGGCAGGAGCACCTGCCTGGCCTCCGGCCTCCCCTTGCCCACCTCGCGGGCATCCCCGCCCTCGCCACTCCCCACCCGGGCCGGGCATCCTGGGTGCAGCGCCCCCCCGCACCCCTCGGGCCGGGCGGATCCCCGGCACAAAGGCCTAGTGGGGGTGGGGTGGCCTCCCAGGTGGCCCTCCCGGGTGCCCAGGGCGTCGCTGCGCGCCCCGGCAGCTGGTCCCGCTTACTCACCTTCGGGCCGCGGCAGCGAGCATCCGCCAGGCTGCTCCAGGCGGGGCGGGGCGGGGAGCGCGGCGCGAGCGCGGGGCCGCGGTGCCCTCGTTCCGCACGACGCGGGTGGCGGCGCCCGCGCGGGGACGTGACCGGACCGTGGGCGGCGCACACACTCCGGCCGGCCTGACTCCCTGCACCCGCCTCCCGCGCCCGCCCGCCCGCCCGCGGGTCCGCCCGCCCTGCGCCGCGCCGCGCCGCCGGCAGGGGCGGAGCCGAGAGCGCAGCGCGTTGCCAGGCAACCGCGGGCGGGAGGGGCGTCGGGGGCCGCGAGCCCGCGAGGCACCACGCGCCGGGCGCCGCCGCCCCCGCCACCGAGCTCTAAGGACGCTGGTTATTGGACGTGGTCATCTGACGGACGTGGGCGCGGCCCTATGGTGACGGCAAGGGGCGGGGCCTCTGAATCCCGGAGCCACGGACTCGCTCCCACTCCCTCCGTGTGCTCCGACGTCCACAGGACCGGGCTGCGCCATGGCAGGGGCATCCACCCAAGTGCCACAGGCTCTCGACACCGGGACTGCGGAGTCGTGGATGCATTCAAACCCAGATCAGCCCTGTCCGCACCCCGCGACCTTGGACAAGTGTCTGAGCCCTCGGAACTTTTTCTATTTCCCAAAGGAGGGGTGGGTAGTGGCCATCAGAATTGTCCCCCACAGAAATCCGGGAGAACCGGCCCTGCAAACCCTAAAGGTTTCCACCCGTGTGGTTTTCTGCAAATGATAAGAGCCCCTACTCATCTCTGCAACTCACTCCTGGCTTGTAGTAGTGATTTTGTAGTAGGACAATCCTAGTCAGAGGAAAGAGGATGGAGGAGAGTCCAAGAGCGGGCACCCTATGGATGTGTCACTCCACTGACAAGGTGTGGGCAGGGCTGGAGGGCAGGCCCTGTCCCCATATCAGCCCCCTCTGCTGCGGTGGACACCTCGCTGCTGACGCCCCCATCCTTGTGTCGTTTCCTTCATCTCACATCCTCTTGTCTGCAAAGGAATGGGAGCGGCACAGTTACGTCCAGGTTCCAATGGTGTTCTGAGAGACCTCCACAAATGTCTCAGGCAGTCAAGCTCTGTTCTCAGGCTCAGGGAGGGCATCTCTGTCTTCAGAACCACCGTTCACACTAGTAGGTCGACACCACTGTGATCCAGTCGCTCTGAGCTGAAACTTTGAGCCTCTAGAGCATCCCTGGTGAAGTGAAGCGGCTCCCGGCAGACACCTTTCTGGGGAGTCTCTCCACTTATAAGTAGCAACAATGGTGCCGACAGTCAGAAGAGGTACATGGGCTAGTGGACCCAGCCAGAGTCTGGGTTGAGAAAGCAAGGAAGGGGGCTGGCTCTGCTAGCTGGACGCTGTGACATGTCTTCCTCTTCTCAGCCTCTCTGGGAACCGTTCCTCTGCTGTGCAATGGTGGCGTCGCACCAGACTCAGGTGCTGCCTGAGCAGGCAGGGTGCCTATTGGACAGGAACATTCTGAGCATGTGACCCCATACGGTGCTCCGCTGAAGGTGACCCTATGGGCACCAAAGGAATGTTGCTGACAATTGAGGGGGCTTCTTTGTGTCCATCCCCAGTAGCACCAGGATGGGTCAGGCTGAGTTTCTGTCCAACACCCCACAGAGACCAATGATGCTAGGAAGAAGAGAATTGGTGAAGGTGCTGGCCTGGGTGACTCAGGAAAGAGGCGCCTGCACTGAAGTTTGTCACTTGCATTATATCTTTGGCGAGTTCTTTCATCTCTAGTTATCAACTGGGGCACATAGACTGTGGACCAAGAGCCTGAATAGAGCTGTTTGCTGCGGAGGCCAAGGTCCAAGTGTGTAGACTGGACGGTGCAAGTGTTCCGCCTAGGGAGGAAGCCAGTGGGTCAGCCGGCTGCTACCTGTCACCTGGTCTTGGGGGAGCACCTCCGAAATTGAGGGGCCATCTATGTTAATCAATGGCCATAGTCCTTCAGTTACTCATGCTGGCCCTCCGCAGTGGGCGGCACTGGGATTCAAACAGAACAGCCTGACAGGCACCTCCTGTGTGCTGAGTATGGACAGACAGGGGCAAATAAACCCATCGTTACATTGTTTGATGCTGATGAAGGAGGACCCCCATCCCCCAACAGGAGACTCCAAGCTATGTGGCAGGAAGGAGACGCAGCACCAGGTCAGGATTTTGCAGAAACAGATGCTCGGGTGGGGACTATCACTGGTATCACTTGTCTTCCCGTTGTTCATCGATTTGCTCGAGCGGGCGCCAGTAACATCTGCATTCATCCCTGTAGCGTGCTAGTGTAGCCCAAGGGCAACTGCTCGCTCCAGGAACACGAAGAGTCTCAAACCATTCGTTCAGGTCATGGGAATGAGGTCTATTATTGTTACTGGTTTTGGCATATCAAACACGACACGGGTAGCTTGCCACAAGGCTCTGCCATGAGGGCTGGATACTCTCAATGGAGAGTGGAGACTATAGTTAGGGTGAAAATGACCTGGACCTGGAAGAAGTGCATTCCAGCGTGACAATGGCAGCGGGCAGGAAGGGATGTGAGGCCCAGAGTAACCCAGAGAAGATCCAGGGTAGCTACAGTCCAGGAGCCTGTGAGAATGCCAAAAGATGGGTCAGGAGTGAGGCCAGTAAAAGTCACACTGGGCTAGTTTTCAGAATGACCCTTTGAAGTCAAGGTGGATGGCAAAATTTTATTTCATAGTTATCTACATTAGACATAGCCCATAATGATAGCACAAATGCCTGCTAGCTTTTCCAGCAGAAGTCAGAAGTTAGAGAAGATAGTCCATGAGACCAAGCTTAGCAAAGGACCATGGGGTTCTCTGGGACACTACTGGGGGCTGAGACAACCCATGTAAGAAGAGAAGTTTGGGGAAGGGATGAAGAGATGGTGCTTGCTAAGCAGCTGGGGGTGTTCCGGAGCTGGTGACTGGAGGGTCCCATGACCTCAGATGAGAGTATCTCAAGGAGGAGTTGTCAGCTACGTCACTTGCTACCACATTCCAAGTAAACCAAAGGCAAAAAGTGTCCACAGAGGCAGACACAGACAGGTGTGGGGTCATGTACCAGGAGTTTGATGCTTAGGGGCTACACAAAGCTAAACTGGACAGGTGAGCGTAGACCCAAAGTCCAGGCCAGTTTTCTAGATCCGTCTGTGTCCTCTCTGGAGAAAATGATCCATGACCGGAAGACACTTAACTGGCTGTAGTAGGGAAGTATGGTTAGGTCAGCTGTACTTTGCTGACCACCACAGAAGGTTCCATGCCATGGACATAGTGACCCAGCGGAGCTTTCTGGCTCATTAGCCACAAGTCTACCATGGCTGTTCACTGCACCAGCTTGGAGTGTCCATTCCTGTATCCCATACACTATCAGGCCCAGTGTCTTGCTCAAGCCTTGGTTTCTTCACCTCCAAGACCCTGGAATGAGGGGCTGGAGCAATAGTCCAGAGGGTAGGGTATTTGCCTTGCATGCAGCCAGACCCGGGTTCGATCCCCGGCATCCCATATGGTCCCCCGAGCACTGCCAGAAGTAACTCCTGAGTGAAAAACCAGGAGTAACCCCTGAGGATTGCCGGATGTGACCCAAAAAGCAAAAAAATAAATAAATAGATAAATAAAAACCAATGTTGTTCTTTTAAAAAAAAAGACCCTGGAATGCCTCATGTCCACACACGTTGACCTGTGCTGTCCAGACCAGCCCATCCTACTCCCTAGGGGATCGCTGGCAATGGCTTCCTCCTGCCTGCCCTTCCCTGCACCCTCTGACCTGTTCTGCTCCCCAGCTTAGCTAATTCTAAGACTACAGCCTGGCGGGTGGGCAGGTTTCTCTGGGTTGTTTTCTTGGAGGGTCTGTGTCCACCCAATATACCTTGGACAAGCCATGTGCAGATCTGGGTTAGTTAAATATAGGCAGTTGTGCCACTCTCCTTTTAGCTAAAAAGAAGCAAAGTGAACAAGCAGAGTGGCCCAGCCGGCAAGCGCTTTATTTTTAATTCCCTCCCTCAGACACCAAACCCTTTCCTAGTGTCCAGATTTCTAGGAGCAGAGGCCGAGCCCAAATGCCCAAGAAATGCCATGTGAGGTACTGAGCTCCTGGTTTTGTTACCTATTTGCCGTGTAACCCTGAGCACTTGGTCACACAGCAAATAGGTAATTTGACCTGCTGAGTATGTTGCTTCACTGGTTCCTCACGTGTGTGTGTGTGTGTGTGTGTGTGTGTGTGTGTGTATGAGTATTGGGGATGGGTAAAGATGATCATCTCCAACTATTTTTGTTTTTTTGCTTTCTGGGTCACACCTGGCAATGCTCAGGGGTTACTCCTGGCTCTTCACTCAGGAATTACTCCTGGCGATGATAGGTGAACATATGAGATGCTGGGGAATCGAACCCGGTCGGCCGCTGCAAGGCAAACACCCTCCCCTGCTGTGCTATCGCCTCCGGCCCCTGTTTCATTTGTTTTGGCGTCACTCTCTGTGGCTTACCCCCGACTACACTCACAGGTCACTCCTGGTGGGCTCAAGGGACCATATGGGATTCTGGGGACCGAACCAGGGGTCAGCCACATGCAAGGCAAAGCTACCTGCTATGGTTCTACCCCTCAGTTCCAACCAGACTTTCCATCATGGCTTCCCTCACCCTCAGCCCTGACACTCCTTTACTGCAGGAGCAATTCCTTTTTTTCCTGGGAGTCCCCTGGAAGCCGAGAAAAGAGGCTCCAGTCAAGCCCTGATTTGATGATAAATTCTTCCCTGCTGGGCCTTTGCTCAGCGCGAACAATCAGAAGATCCCAGCAGTGCAATCTTTGGAAATTGTAAGTTGGAGAGGGTCGTCCGTCTCATGTGACTGAAATGGGCCCGTCCATGACTGGAAGGTCGGGAGTCTGTGGACTGACTGCAGGGAAGGCTGAGGGCAGAGCTTGTGGGGCCCGGCCAGGCACGCTGCGGAGGGGGACCCCAGAACTTAGTCCTTGTGGCCTACTGTCACCTCACTCCCACCCCACAGGTCCTTGTAGCTGGGCTGCAGCATTGGTTGGATTCTGGAGATTCTTGCTGTATAGGCCAGGATGTTCTGAGCACACAATGACAAGTCCCTGATGCCAACTGATGCCCCTCTACCTCCCGACACCGCACAGTCCTTGGCCAGGTAGACCTTTGTCAATGCGGAAGCAGTTCAGAGAAGGTTAAGTCACTCGTCCAAGGTCATACCTGTAGCTGGATACATTTTGGGGGGTCCAGTCTTGGCTCTTTTAGAAATCTGTATTGTCTTAAAGAGTCAGTCTCCTGGAAGCAACAGAAAGCAGCTTTATCTGGGTGGTCAATGTCCTGAGACAAAACCAGGCCAGAGCCAATTTCTCCACCGTAAGGAGCTGCCCTAGGGTACTGGAAGCTACAGGGAAGGGTCTGGCCGCTCCAATCCTTCCCCTGGGGCACCTGCCATTTGCTGTCCTCAGGAGGAAGGGAGGAAGGCCGGCAGGGTGGTGTCTTCAAAGAGGAAATCCCTGCTACTAATTGGCACTCAGGGACCTTTGGGCTAATTAACCTGCTTATTTGTGTCTCTAGAGTAAATTAGAGGGTTTAGCTGGGGAGGGCGGAAGAGAGGTCTTTGCCAGTGGCCACCTCCTTGGGGCTTTAGATTGCTTCACAGTGGGTGGTGTGGACCACTGAGGAGGCAATGGAGGGGCAGGCTCCTGGGGAGAAAGGGGAGAACGTGGGTTGAGAGCTGTAGCGAGCACCCTCCACCCTCCGCCGGGCCATCTAGCTTCCTGGCCTGTGAGCGCTGCCCTAGGTGCATACACATTCCGGGCACCACTGGGTGGGTTCTGGAGTCTGGGGTCTCTTTACAGGCAGCCCCTACAATTTCCAGGCAGAGGGGCCTGGGAGGATCCAGGTGGCCTTTTTTACAGGGAGGTTCCTGCGTGGACCTTTGCCCTTTGTGGCTGAACAGGGGCCACGTGGAGCCCACCAGGCCCCTTGAGTGGAGCCCATCGTTCACATGGACAGAGGCACAGCTCCTGGTAAAACGTGACCTGTTCATTCTAAAGTATCGATCTCAGATTCCAGTCACAACCACTTTGTCCTCTGGGGATGCTCTGGCTGGTGTGGGGCCCCCAGCAGCTTAGAGCTGTCACCGGTAGGAGGAAGGGACCGGCTGTTTCCTCTTGCCGCTTCTCCCTAGTGTAGGGTGCTGAGGGCCGGCTCTGCAGGCGGGAGCTGCTAAGCGCCTCTGTGTTGAATGTTTCTGTCCTGTTTCGTGTTTATCTTATGTTTAATGCCAATTCCCCTACAGGCCACTGTTAGGGCCCTCTGGTGCCTCGTGTCCCCTAATTGAGCTTGACTCTCACAGCTCAGTGGCTGCTCAGGGTCTCTTTCAGCAGTGAAGTGGAAGGGGAGGGGGGCACATTTTCAAATCATCTTTTCGGACACCAACTCTGCAGGCTGCTCTATGTCTTCGTATGCACCGAGCCTGGCGCGGGGAGGCCGGCTCAAGCTCAGTGTCCTTCCCTGTCCTGCAGGGGCCCAGGGCATTATCGACTGCGGCCTGATTCCGCCGCTAGTGGAGAAGCTCCAGAGGGAGGATGAGCTGAACCAGATCCTGCTCCTGGACACACTGGCCTCCTGCATCCTGGAGGACGCCACCGCGGCGCTGAACACTGTGGTGGTGATGTCCCTAAAGGAGAAGCTGACCAGCCCCAACGACGACATCCGCATGAAAGCTGCCCACGCTCTGACTGCCATCAGGTGAGGCTTTGCAGACAGGGCAACCCCTGCTGGCCCTGCAGTCCACCAGCGGGTGCCCTGTGTCGGTCAGCCTGAGCCCCACGCTGCCCACTGGAGATGCCGCGAGTGCCAGGGGAGGCGGGCAGAGAGGGCTCTCTTCAGTCGCGTGTGATGAGAGAGACCTGAGGGTGCCCTGTCCCCTAGGAAACCCCCCAGTCCTGGGCACAGTGAGATCCATCCCCAAGAGGAAGGCTGGCACAGCAGGTTGTTTCGCAGGTCACTAAAGTACTCACTATGCTTTTTGGGTCACACCCGGCAAATGCTCAGGGGTTACTCCTGGCTCTGCACTCAGAAATTACTCCTGGCGGTGCTCGGGGACCATATGGGATGCCGGGATCGAACCCGGGCCGGCATAGGCTGGCCGCGTGCAAGGCAAACGCCCTACCCGCTGGGCTATCGCCCCGGCCCCTAAAGTACTCACTATGTCTCACGTATTTTCTATAGATTTGGTAGTTATAATAGTTATAAACCCCGCCCAGAAAGGCGGGGCTCATCTTTCCTTACGAATAGGAACAGGGAGAACTTGTGTCGAGTCATTTGTGACCCACCAGCCTACATAACCGGGGTCTGAAGAGGCACAATGGGCGTGGGGGAGCGAGGGAGCAGGCCGTGGGCAGTCCCAGACAGCATCGCTGCTGGAAGGTGGCAAGTCACTGCTTCCAGGCCCGTCTCCTTGTCTAGAGGTGGGGTCACTTCCCTCTGCCCGGGTCCTGCTTGCCTGCACTCGTTCCATCTCTCCTTCGGCCTGGGTTTACTGTAGCGACCTGGGTCTGTGTTCTACACGTGTGGCCCCAGATCCAGTTCCTGTGAGGCTTGTGAAGGTGCAGTTATCAGGGTCCCACATCAGTAGGACCCTTTCAGGTCTGCTCGGATGTCCTCTTCCTCCTCTGGTCCACTCTCCCTCGGAAACAGGACCCTGAGCCCTGCTTGTCTTTCTCACCATGCCGGACTTATTATTGCGTCACTTCCAAGGCTTTAGTCTCTCCACTGCGGGAGACCAGTGGATATGTACAGGGGAGTCCCCCTACCTGTGGTCCCCAAGAGCCCCAGTGGATATATTTTTGGTGATCCTTCTCCTTTAAGGACTGTATTATCAGTCTCACAGCTTGGGAAACTCTCAGTCTACGCATTTTCACAGCTTTATACCAGGCTAGGATTAGAAGTGACCTAAAAGCTTACTTCCTCCAAATGCCCAACTGAGAGCGACTCCTCAGCACTGTCACTGCTCAGCCATCCCTGACAGCTCTGACCCGATGGAATGGAAATGAGCGTCTGTGTGGTCTATAGCCTGGGTCTTTTTTTTTTTTTTTTTTTTTGCTTTTTGGGTCACACCCGCAATGCTCAGGGGTTACTCCTGGCTCTGCACTCAGGAATTACTCCTGGCGGTGCTCGGGGACCATATGGGATGCCAGGGATCGAACCCGGGCCGGCACAGGCCGGCCGCGTGTAAGGCAAACGCCCTACCCGCTGGGCTATCGCTCCCGCCCCTATAGCCTGGGTCTTATGCCTCCTGCTTTGGGCCCAGTGGGCACATGTCTGCTTTTGGGAAAGCCTCCATCACTCCAAGTCCTGTTGTTCTATCCTCAGTCACGCCAGGTAGGGCTGCTGAGCACGGAGGTGGGGTTGAAGCCCTCACAGAAACGCCTCAGAGAAGCCAAGACCGGGATGGTCCAAATACAAATCGCTTCTTCTGGTGTCCCTCTGGGGAAGTTCCTAGGATGTACCCAAATCCTTTTCCCAAGTCCCAACAGCCAGCTATGTCTTCTCTGACCCAGCATCCCTCTGGAGGGTAAAAGGCAGGTGTGGCAACATGAAGTCATACCTATCCTGGTGAGCCTGCTGAAGGACCCGGAGAAGGAAGTGCAGGCCAACGCCGCTGGGGTCCTCATGTTCGCCACCGTCATCACTGAAGGTGAGGCAGCCTACCATCCAGGTGGGTCCAGGTGGGAAGGTAACCCCCTGCGTGGTCACCTGTGATACCCAGGGAGGTCACTGAAGCTCCTAGCATGTTGGCTGTCCCGAGAGCCTCCAACACTCTGGGTCTTGTGCTCTGTCTCTTTGTATTACTCTCTCCATGCTCCTTCAAAATATTCCTGCTGACTGGCTGGAGATGTTTTGTATTCAGATCCAGGCTTTGTGATCTCTGTTCTGACTGCAGCCTTCAAGAACCTGCAACCATTTCCCAGTCTTACGGACTAACACTGGTTTCTCTGACCCTTCCCACAAGGCTAATAATCCCCGGGCCTGGATTTTTTAAAACATATTTTATTATACCACCATGAGATATACAATTACAAAGATGTTCATGTTTGGGTTTCGGTCTTACAGTGTTCCAGCACCCATCCCTCCACCAGTGCCCATTTCCCACCACCAATGTCCCCAATTCCCTCCCCCTTCCTAGCCTGCCTCTGTGGCAGGTTCTTTATCTCTTTTCTCTCTTTCGCTTTCTCTCTCCTCTCTCTTTCTCTCTTCCTTCTCTTACACACTGTGGATTGCAATACATATATTTAGAGGTTATCATGTGTATCTTCCTGCCTGTATTCAATGCTCAGTTCTAGCTGGTATTAGCACTTTTGACAATTATTAGCACACTTTCCTTCTCTGTCTTACCTAACCTCTGACTCCCACACGTTTGTGGTAGATTCCACCTTTGACAAAACCTCTTGATCCATGTTTTGCCTGACCTTGGTTTCATACTCTCTCTCTCTCTCTCTCTCTCTCCGCTCTCTCTCTCTCTCTCTATATATATATATGATGCAAATAAATGCAGTCATTCTATAGATCTGTCTTTTTCCTTCTAGCTAATTTTACTCAACATGATCCTCTCCATGTCCATCCATTTATAGGCAAATTTCACAACTTCATTTTTCCTAACAGCTGTATAGTATTCCATTGTGTAGATGTACCAAAGTTTCTTTATCCAGTCATCAGATCTCGGGCACTCTGGTTATTTCCAGATTCTGTGGGCCTGGATTTTTATGCCTCACACTTAGGCCTCTGTGGCTTATGATCCTGGAATTGATTTTCTGTCTCTTCATGATTTTATTTCTGAGTTCTAAGTCTAGAGGCTTCAATCACTGATCCACTGACCAGTTCTGGTCCTTAAGTATAGAAATGTGGAAACCCCATGGTCTACCACGTGGTTATCATGGCCAGTCCTCACACTGCTGAGCAAGAGAGGCAAGAGAGGTGCTGGTTGGCAGGAATAAATAGGTCAGAGAATGCTGGTTTAAGAACTTGCTCCCCTGTGTTTTTTTTTAATCAGAATAGTTTTTCTCAGTGCAGAGGCAAGTACCAAATAAAGATGATCTTACCCAGCTCCCAGCCCCAGACCTAGTTTTCCACACTGGAGTCACCCAAACCTTGTCTAACCTTGGAAATCGTGGCTGGGTTTCATACTTAGAGTCTGGTCATCCCGGATGTGAGCTCTGAAAACGGTGTGACTCTTCCTATTGGCCTCCCCAGCCCTCACGCTGTCCACAAGTGCCATGGGGAACTGTCCGGACCTGTAGCTTTCCAGGGGGACTGTCCAGGCCTGTAGCTGGCTGGGGGCTTTTGCAGCTTTTCCATCCGGGTGCTGCAGAGTCCTGCAGGTCCACACCAGCGTCCAACCTGCTCCTAATGGAATTAGACACACACGCGAGCAGATGTTGGGGCTGTCCCACAGTCCACGGTTCTTTTTCATTTAGTCAGGGTGACTCAATGGCAGGGCCACCCTATGAATGGGTATCTTCTGGGCATCTGCAGTGTTTCTGCCAGGGAAATGCCCAGGGGTATGAGACTACTTGGGTTCAGGCAACTGAATCCAAGAGTTAGTCCTGTGCCCTTGGCTGGTCTGTGAGGGTTCAGATGCCTCAGTCAAAGACATCTAAGGCTGCCTGAGTATGAGTGATGAGTGAGATTGGGCAGTGCTATAAGTAGTGGGCACAGGACTGGGAAATGCATCTGGCAGGGAGGGGTGTTACCCTGAAGACCAATGGGAGTTGGCGGACAGTGGGGATGGTCAGACAAGTTTTGAGTTTCCACTGAGCATGGCAAGAAGGCTGGGACATGGAGCGGTCGCATAGCTTTGTCACAGGGGAAAGGATTGGGGAGAGAAGTAGAAGGGAGAGGAGAGCCTTCTCATCCTTGTGATCAGGTCCAAATCCCCCATGAGACCAAGTGCCATGAAGTTCTATGAAACAACATAAATATGCTCTTCCAGTTTGGGTTGACTTATCAGCCCATAGTGCTCAGGGATTACTCCTGCCTCTGTGTTCAGGGATCCCTCCTGGTGATACTCGGGGACCACATGTAGCGCTGGGGATCAAACTGGGATCAGCTGCATGCAAAGCAAATATCTTAACCCCATTACTAGCTCTTTGGCTCAACAGCAGATTTTTTTTTGCACACCCAGCAATGCTCAGGGGGTTACTCCTGGCTCCGCACTCAGGAATTACTCCTGATGGTGCTCAGGGGACCATATGGGATGCCGGGGATCGAACCCGGGCCGGCACAGGCTGGCGCGTGCAAGGCAAATGCCGTACCCGCTGGACTATCGCTCCAGTCCCAACAGCAGATATTTTTGTTTTTAGTACAGGGCTAGGTATTCAAGAATGAATTCCACCTAAGTAAACAATTATCTTTGAACTTTTAATTAATTTATTCATTAAATTTTTTTATTATACCACTGTGAGATATACAGTTACAAAAGTGTTCATATTTGGATCTCAGTTATACAGTCTTCTAGCACCCATTCCTCCACCAGTGCCCATTTCCCACCACCAATGTCCCCTTATTGCCCCCCCTCAGCCTGCGTCTATGGCAGGCAATTTTCACCTCTCTCTCTCTCTTGCTCTCTCTATCTCTCTCTCCCTTCACTTACACATTGCGACTTTGCAATACATATATATTTAGAGGTTATCAGGTATATCCTTTTGCCTACTTTAAACGCTCAGTTCTACACTGGTATTATCATTTACCATGATTATTAGTACACTGCTCCTTTCTTTGTATTACCTAACCTCTGACTCCCACACATTTGTAGTAGGTTCTACCCACTGATAAAGACCTCCTGATACATGTTTTGTCTGACCTTGGATATTGGTATCATGCTATTTTATTTTTATGTTCCGCAAATAAATGCAGTCATTCTATATCTGTCCTTTTCCCTCTGGCTAATTTCACTCAGCATGATCCTCTCCATGTTCATCTATTTATAGGCAAATTTATTTTTTGGATTTGGTTCACACCCAGAGATGCTCAGGGTTAACTTCTGGCTCTGCACTCAGGAATCACTCCCGGTGGTGCTCAGAGGATCATATGGAATCCTGGGGATCAAACCAGGGCTGGCTGTGTGCAAGACAAATACCCTACCCACTGTACTCTGGCCTCTATATTAACTTTAAAATGAACCTCACAAGGGAATACAAATGGTGATTTGTATTCCCTTGTGAGGTTCATTTTGTTGAAAATGAATTTCATGGGGCCAGAGTGATAGCACAGTGGGTAGGGCATTTGCCTTGCATGCAGCCGACCAGGGTTTGATCCCTGGCATCCCATATGGTCCCCCGAGTACCGCCAGGAGTAATTCCTGAATGAAGAGCCAGGAGCAACCCCTGAGCGTCACCGGTATGACCCAAAAAAGCAAAAAAAAAAGAAAGAAAAAGAAAAAGAAAGAAAGAAAGAAAAATGAATTTCACCTGTGCAAATAATCATATTTTTTGAAAGACCATTTGTATTGCCTTATGAGGTCTGTTTTGTCACACAGGCCCAGGGTGGATACGGAAATACAGGAGTCTGGAAACGCTGAACATGAATGAAGATGTTAGATAGAGCCTCGAATAGAGGCTGATGGAGGGTCTAGTGTCTGTGTGGGTATGACAGGAGGAATCTAGCTGAAGGGTGACATCCCTGAGCTTGACTGGCTATTGGGTAGGGGTCGAGCTGGGGATAAGAGCAAGGGGATCTAAGACCCCTTCAGGAACTCCTGGTGTTGGTGACCAACAGGCAAGTATGCAGCCCTGGATTCACAAGCCATTCCTCCACTCCTGAGGTTGCTGAGGTCACCCTTGATCAAGGCACGCCTGAATGCTGTCAAGACCCTCACCATGCTGGCTGAGGCTCCAGAGGGCCGGAAGATCCTCAAGGCCTCAGTGGCCTCCTTCCGGTCATTGGAGGCAGATATCAGTATAGCTGTGCAGCAGGCAGCCAAGATTGCCATCAAAGTCATCGAGTGGACACCCTGACCCTCACGTGCCATGGCACTATGCCTCAATAAATGAGCTGAATTTCTGTGTTGCGTCTGATTTGTTGCTCGATGTTGCTGGTCCTTGATTACCTCCACCTGTCTCTGCCAAGGTGGGCGCCAGGTCCTAGAACTGAGTCCTGCGTGGCTAGATTAGGGAACGTAGGCTCAAACCAGACTCAGGAATGGGAGGATGACATCTCTGCTCTATCTGGGGCCTTGGAGTCCTCTCAGAAGGCTAAGAGCATGCCAGGATTCAAGGGACAAGGTGGGAGTTGGCAGGGAGGTGATTGGGAGAAAGAAGCACAGCGGGCACCTTCCTAACCTCCGACACTCAAATGGCCAGTCCTGTGCAATGGACAGCGTGTTGGGCTTCAAATAACCAGTCATTGAGGTTCTCACCAGGCACTGTCTTAGCAGCACCATTTGTCATTGCACCACACTGGTCTGCAGGAAGGAAGGAGAAAGGCTGCAGTTCCACCTGGTCTTTGGCTGGAGTTAGGTGAGTTTTAAGAGGTCCGCTAGGGATGAACGTACCTTAAGCTATTCCATTCCCCCAAACTGCTTAATTCTTCTTCAAATCCCGGAAGTGCCCTCATAGGCTCTTGGGTAGGGGTAGATGAGGCCACGTTTGGGCCCTAGAGTGGTCTTTGGGGAGTCTCCCAGCTGTGTGTCCATTTGCATCTCTTCTGGTAGAACCTCCCTGCGGTCAGGCTGGCTAAGAAGGAAGTGTGGGAAAGAAGCCAGAAATGCGTGAGACCCTCTCAAGCTCCTCTACCCACCATTGCCTGGTAGATTCTCAAGCTAATTCTAACTTAAGCTAAGAAACTGCAGGGGCTGAGTTTAGCTTCAGGGTTGGGCTGGTTTGTTTGGGTTGAGCTGAAGCTTAATATTTGCCTCTGAGTTTTTTGAGTCCTGCCTTTCGCTATAAACAAGCTTTCCCTCTTTACATTGCCAGCCAGCAGCCCCATTTCCTGCTGGACAGAACCTCCCGAACTTGTGGGATACCTGCTCCTCCCGAATAAACATCGTCATCATCAGCAGAATCCCGGCTTGAGTTCCCACTTGCAGTCCTTTTATTGATCACCAGGGGCCTTCACTTTCCTCCGAAAACCAGAGTCATTTGTGTCCCTATAATTAGAGATTTAACACAAGTCTGCCCTCTTATTCTGAAAAGGGACTTGCTGCTGAGCGGAGCTGGGTTTCAGGTTAAGTCTCATTTTCAAAAAAAAAAAAAAAAAGGTCCCGTAAGCGGAGACGTTTTCTTCTCCAGGAAAAATAGGTTCAAGCAGCTCAGTTTTCCCCTCTCCCTATCCCTCAGTAACCTATTACCTGACCCCTACCACCTTCCCAAAGGACTCTGGGTAAGGTCACTCACTTACTCTCTGCTAAGTTCCGCAGTGTTTGGGTTTGAGCTACTACAGTGATCTGGAGTCTGGATCTCGCCATAGGGTGCCTGGTTCGGTTGATCTTTTTGGTCTCTTCTGGAATTCTGTTGTTCTACTTGACCAACAGTATTACTGTCTCTGCTGGAGGCCCCCCTCCCACTCTTGACAGTCTCATCTGCTGTGTTTGGGCCTTTTCTGCTGGATTTCCATCATAATCTGACCTGAACTCTGCTCTCTACCTCCTGAATCAGAGTCTTCAGGCTTATTCTTTTAGTTCTAAATCCTTTTTATCTATCTATCTTAGCACCTACTATTAAATGTCTCCAGGTAAGAATTAACACCAATCCTTCAGGAACGTCCAAAAATAAAAAAGAAGGGAATACTTTCCAATCCTGAATGGTACCCAAACAAGACAAACACTCAAGATGGGCAAGATAAACACATAGCCCAACATTATTTTGAATGTCTACACAGAAATTCAACTATATCACTTGATCACTTGACATCCTGTTACTCATGGATTTGCTCGAGCGGACACCAGTAATATTTCCATTTGTCTGTGTCATGTGCCAGTGTAGCCCAATGGCATCTGCTTGCTCCAGGAATACGAAGAGCCTCAAACCGTTTGTTCAGGGTCTTGATGAAGAAGTCTGATCATCTTGTAGATGGGCGGCCATGTGATCTTTTAATGTCCCATGGGATCCAGTTGGTAACGGCTCTAGTTCAGCGGTGTCTCCAAGTCGCATTACATGTCCAGCCCATCTGACTTTCGACATCTTGGCAAACAAGACTGTCCCTACTCTAGATCATCGATGGAGGTCGGAACTCCGGATTCCTTCTTTCACTTGAGTGAGGCATGATATTCTCTACCAACTATATATATTAGCAAATCAAATCAGCAACATGAAAAAAGCATTTTATACTTATACTCTGTGGCCAACTGGATGTGTTGCAGGAATTTAATATGCAAGTGAACCAATGTAACAGTATGGACAAAAGCATTCATATTGACAGACAATAACTGACAAAACATAACACCCATTGATGACAATGAAAGGAAGAAAAATCTGCAAATTTTGAGCAGAAGTGAACATCCTCAATATGGCAAAAAAAAATGCAGCAACAACTCACAGCTTACATCATGTCCAGTGTGGAAGACAGAACACTTTTCCTAAAGACTAGTACCAGCTCTCATCACTTTTACTACACATTGCACTGGAGGTTCTAACCAGGATAGTTTGGCAAGATAAAAGACATCCAGAGGGATAAAGACAGATACCAAATGGTTTCACTCATCAGTGACATGTAGGGAACAAAATGAAAAAATGGACAATATCAGATGATAAAAAACTCAAAGCTTTTGATTACAAAACCAGTATTACCATGTAAAGAGGGAGGGAGAAGGAATAGGAGGAGTACCAGAAATAGAATTTTTTTTTTGCTTTTTTGGGTCATACCTGGCAATGCTCAGGGGTTACTCCTGGCTCTGCATTCAGGAATTACTCCTGACAGTGCTGGGGGACCATATGGGATGCCGGGATTGAACCGGGTCAGCCACATGCAAGGCAAACTCCCTCCCCGCTGTGCTATTGCTCCTGCCCCAGAAATATAATTTCTATATTTTAATTTTTTATATTTATATAGAAATACTTTAATTTTTGTAATTATATATAAAATCTATATTTTTATTTTATAATAATTTAGAAACATAATTTCTAAAAGAATAAGGGCAGTGGTACAGGGCCTTTTCATTTTGGTGGGGGTGGAGGTTACAGTAATTCTATATATCAAAGCCATAAAAGTTAACACTATATAACTATTAAAATTTTTTTAATTAGGAGCCGGAGCGATAGTCCAGCGGGAGGGCATTTGCCTTGCATACAGCCCACCCAGGTTCGATCCCCGGCATCCCATATGGTCCCCAAGCACTGCCAGGAGTAATTCCTGAGTGCAGAGCCAAGAGTAACCCCTGAGCATTGCCAGGTGTGACCCAAAAAGAAAAAAATTAATTTCAATTAATGTATAATATTTGTAAAAGTAAAAGTTATCTGGATTGGGAATCAGTAGACTGTCTATATGTGCAGGTTACTTGAACCTGTAGGTGCAAAAACTCTAATTTACCTGAAAATGATTATAATGAAAGCATTTAACAAAGTTATACAATAGAAGATGATGCAAAAAGTTGTTTTTCCTATATATCAGGATGACTCACAGACACGGGACAGAGCTGCTACTGGCTTTCCCTGTGCCCAGCCGCTCATGAGGCGCCCGGCAGGAATGGCAGGTTCTAGCCCTGGCCCGCCACCCCAACAGAGCCTCACAACAAGCCAGATGACCCCCACTCCATGAGGACCTCCATTTTCCACATCCGACTTCCCCCTCATCAGAACTCCACCCAGCAGACCAGCGGCTGCGCGTTCATCAATAAATGCTGGATTTAGAGATGACTACAAGAGTATGCTACCTGCACGGCAGAGCCTGGCAAGCTACCCATGTCGTATTTGATATGCCAAATACCAGTAACAATTATAGACCTCATTCCCATGACCTGATGGAATGGTTTGAGGCTCTTTATGTTCCTGGAGCAAGCAGGTGCCCTTGGGCTCTACTTGCATGAGACAGGTCATATAGAGATGTTACTGGTGCCCGCTCGAGCAAATCGATGATGAACGGGAAGACAGTGATACAGTGACAGTGATCAGGATGACTGGGTCAAAATAAGAAGAAAAGGCCTATATACAAAGTCATGGAAAAGAATCCAAGCATCTAGGAATACATTTATCAAAAGAAACGCATAGCTTGTGCACTGAAAACAAAATTCTGAAATAAATGCTTGTTTTTCCAATCAGATCCAATTGGATCAGAGAAGACCACTTAATACTGTCAAGGTGGCTGTAAATACCTTCATGCAGCTCAAACATGTCTCAAATCTGCTCAACATTTTCCTCCCATATCTACTCCACGCCCCCACCCCCACCCCGCATGACCTGTCTTTGGAACTGGGCTATTCTGCCACATTCTGAAGCTGAAAATACCACCCTTGCCCTGTCTGACTCAAGTCCTGTTATTTCTTATTGTCGGATGCTCTTAATGCAACGTTTCCTGCCACTCACTCGCCCATATCCGGTCCTCTCGGGCGGATCTTTCTGGCAATAACCCGCAAATCTAATCCTCAAAGTCTGTTCTCTCAAAGTGCAACCAGGGACTTCAGATCTCAAAACATAGAACACTTGGGTATCAGGCCCTGCCCCTGTGCCCTCCCCAGCATCTGTTGCCCTCCCACACACAGGCTATGTCTCGGCACCTTCAGTCTTGCCTCATGACTTCCCACGTGTCAGCCCTTCTGTTATCCAGCTACTTGAGTTTATCCTTTTGTCATGGAAGCTACAGTGAATAATCTTTCCTGTGAAATGTGGATTCTAGTCCTTTCTACAAGGCTGGTCTTGTGGCTTAGTATGTGATAATTCACAGACAACCGGAGAGAAACCAGGACATGAGGAGTCTCCTCGTTTCTAATTCATTGTTGCTGCCCCTGCACCATGTGTTCTGCTCGTGACTTACTCCTTGCAGTGGCCTCGCACATAGTAGGTCTTATAAACACCCATTGAAGGATTAATCTAGAGACGAGGTCCTGTCACTTGACCCTGATGGACATGGAGGGACAGTAACTTTGTATATCAGAGCCATAAAGGTTAACCCTAACTATTTAAAAATATTATTTTAGAGTCTCAAATGCAGCTGGGGAAGCTGGAACTCCGATTTCCCAGGCTCAGCTGACCATGGGGCTCCCAGGAGGACAGATGGGTTTTGGGAGTGGGCCCATCAGCTCTGGGGGTCCCAGAAGAAGTCGGATGAGAGTCGCCCTCCACACTAGCTGCCACCTTCGCTGTCCAGAAGCTGGGATGCTACCTCAAGACCAGATTAACAGAGCAAAACCAGTTCAAGCCCAGGTAGGCAGCTCCCAGAAGCGGGAATCAATGGGAATTCGTCAGATGGAGTCAGGGGTTGGCCCTTCCCCTCTCCATTTTGTTGAGCCTGGTGGCCCCGCCCAGGAGCTGCCCTGGGGCGACCAGCCATAGCATGCAGTCTCAAACGCGGCTGGGGAAGCTGGAACTCCACTTTCCCCAGGCTCTGCTGACCGTGGGGCTCCCAAGAGGACAGATGGGTTTTGGGAGTGAGCCCATCACCTCTGGGGGTCCCGGAAGCAGCCGGATGAGACTCGCCCACCACACTAGCCGCCACCTTCGCTGTCCAGATGCTGACCATGAGGCCCCTAAGTCATGCGGCCGCTTGCAGCCACGCAGTCCATCAAACTAGTGGAAACAGCTATGTCCTTTAATGTACTGCATTCTACGATGTGCAGGAAAGTTAGGCGGGAGGGAGAGATAGAGAGGAGAGAAAAGACATGCAGAACCCGCCAAGTAGTTGAGGTGTTGAGGGGGAGGGAGGTGGGGACATTGGTGATGGGAGATGGGTTCGGTGGAGGGATGGGTGTTGGAACACTGTGGAACCAAAACTCTACATGAGCATCTTGCAATTGTATGTCTAAAAGTGGTGTAATAAAATTTGGGAAAAGGAAAAAAATATTATTTTAGACATAGTTAAGTGTTATTTTAAAAATCCTCAGTGTGCAACATTTTTTTTTTTTTTTTTTGTGATTCTGGGTGGTCCTCTCCCAAGTGAAACTTCTAAAGACACTGCTTTGGTCTGAGGAGAGAAAGAGGTTAGGGGAGGGTTAGGGCTCCTCATTCAGAACAGAGCTCAGGAGAGGTCTACACTGACAGTGATAGCGAGTCTATCCCTGGAGGCCCAATCTCTCCCCAATAGCAGATGTTCTAAGCAGGAGAGGGGCTGAGGGAAGGTTTCCTTTCCGCCTGCCTTCTGTGGAAATAGCAAGCAGCCCTAGCAGCGCTTAGTTGGAAAGGGTTTATCTGGATGCCCAGGCAGAGATGGCCTCAGTTCCATCACTGGAAGCAGCAGGAGCAACAGTTTCCGTCCATTGGCAGCTCTGGTTCCAGCTGACCTACGTGGTGATTGGCAGTGGCCTCGTAGGGGGATCCTCACGGCCAGGCGAGGTTTCACAGCCCAGCATCTGAGCTACCAGGGCCTTACCTCAGAAAAAGGAGGAGGAATAGACCAAAAAAGATTCGGTATAGGAAGGAAATGGTGAAGTAATCACAAGCAAAAATCCCAAATATATCTAGAGCTAAAAAGCCAAAAATTAAATTTAAAGTGAAAGTCAGTGTTTATGCAGTAGAGCCATTTGGAGCAAATGACTCATTTCGTAGAAAGGAACAGATGTTCTCGTTTGCATAGTCTCTGCAATCAGGAACGGACTTCACTCTGTCCCGTCGGCGTGCCTGCCCTGCACCTGGTGGCACTTGATGCGTGACATGGAGAGAACATTTTCATTAGTGTGATGCTTGGTCCTGTATCCATGGGTCTCCCGGGAGGAATCTCTGCCTCTCCTCTCTGGTGACGCAGATTGAGACATGGCAGCGTCCCTGCTTTCCCCCAGATGCTCCCGGGCCCCAGTTGCTTTAGTAGTAGTGAATGGTGGGAGAAGACTTGCAGTCGGAGAGAGCACCCTGCTTGCCCTCGCACCACCCCCCCGGAACCCAGGAGAGCACCACACCCTATTCTTTGTCGTGGTGCTTTGCACCTTGCCACATTTCACCGAGCTCTCTTCCTTAAAAGACGTTATTGTATTTTTTCCCTCCTCTGACTTGTCATCATTTGCCATCTTCTCTCTCTTCTGGTTGCCTTTTCTGGGGATGGTTTGGGATCCAGTTCCAGCTCCAGGCTTCAGTATTAGTTCAGGCCACCCAGAAGCTGCTCTGAGCTTCCATGAGTATATCTGGAACAGAGAAAATGGGTAAGATACTGGCTGAAATATAAGTGGAATTTCTAGCAGTGACAAGTTAGTTTATTTGTTTGTTTATTTATTTAGATATTTTGGTCACACCCGGCAATGCTCAGGTATTACTCCTGGCTCTACAATCAGGAATTACTCCTGGTGGTGCTTGGGGGACTATATGGGATGCCAGGGATTGAACTCGGGTTGGCTGTGTGTGAGGCAAACACAAAACCTGCTGTGCTATCACTCTGGCCCAGAGTGGCAATTTTTTTTTGCTTTTTGGGTCACACCCGGCAATGCTCAGGGGGTTTCTCCTGGCTCTGCACTCAGGAACCACTACTGGCAGTGCTTGGGAGACCATATGGGATGCCGGGATCGAACCCTGGCCGGCATTGGCTGTCCGTGTGCGAGGCAAACGCCCTACCGGCTGGGCTATCGCTCCAGCCCCCCAGACTGGCAAGTTTAGTAGAAAGATCAGCACAATTTCTCTGACCTAACGTGAAGCCCAGTCATAAACTCTTGGTCTAGAAACCTCATAGCATCCTGAGAAACCTGGAGATGCTAAGGACAGGGTAGGGGATGCAGGGGGAGCGGACAGGGGATGCTGGGGGTGATGTTGCCTTACACTAGATAGCGAGAGGAGGGCGCAGATCCTCCAGACAGAAGAAACAAGCTTTGAAGCGGGACCTTGCACCATCCTGGAGCAGGGCCTCCAGACCCGTCCCCAGTGTGTCTGCTCTAGAGTCTAGGGCAAGCAGCTCTGCCTGTGAAACTCTCACTCCGTTCTCTATTCTTCCAAGTACATAATAAAAAATAAAAATATTCTTCCAAGTACAGAAGTAAAGTAATGATGTTGAGAAGTTGACAATGTTCCTGATTGATGACAACTGTCTTCTTTAGGTGTCTATGGCGTGGCCTTAAAATTGAGGCTAGCTCAGCCCTTAGATGGTGTCACTGGTATTTTATTGGAGACACTGGAGGATAGGAAATTTCCTATTTATTTCTTTGTGCCTTGTTAGAGAAAGTACCTAGCTCAGGGTTTTAGATGTTGTTCCCTTCTCTGGCTGTACAGTTCTGGGCCACAGCTTCTGGGGCTTGCCCGGACGTGAGTCAGCACCACGGCCAGTTCCACCGAGGGAACTGCTGACCCCTGGGAAAGGTTCTTTCTCCAGGAGCCAAGCTCAAGAGACTGAGCACACTTGTGACATGTTCTGTGCTTGACCTTGCTGGCAGCCTCCGCACCAACTTGTCCAAGGCTGAGACAGCACCTGGGATGCCGGAACCCACCAGCCCAAGATGGCAGAGTCCGTTTCAAGGGGAGGATCACTGAGTCACAGTATACGGGACCAGGATGATCGACGGCTGCTAGGTGCCGAAGGCTGACTGTGCTATCAGATGTATTGTTACATCCTGTCACGTAGCTGCCGGGCCCTGTGTGGTGCCGGGTATTTGCAAATGCTGTTTATGAAAGGTCAGTTGGGATTGTGTGCGATGAGATGGACAGTGGAATAGGCCAGCAGCCAAGAACACACCTTCTGAGTCAGACTGCCTGGGTTCAAACCCCAGTTTCACGACTGCCTGGCAGTATGCCCATGGTAGGTTCTGTGCCTCATTTCTCCATAACTAAAATGGAGATATTGATCATGTCTATCACACAGCCTATACATTTCAAGAGTTCTTGGCTCATCAAGAAGGTCAGTAAGTAGGAGGCCTCTATTATCACCATCAGGACCATGGAATGAAGGTGCACAGCACCCACCACACATGGGCACCTAAGCAGCTAGAGAAGACTCCAAGGTGTCTTCTATCTTCCATATGCCTAGGACAGGCTTGCTCAGGAGAGGGTGCTCCTTCCCCACACCCGCCCAAGCAGAAGCTCAAGGAACTCACCATGCTTGGCGCATTCTGAGCACCTTCTTCTTATAGGGAACCATGTCCGATGAAGGAGGACATGCTGCCCACCACCCCAGCCCACTGCTGCTGGTGGAGGGAAGGTTCGCAGGCTAGAGAAGCAGGACAGAGGGGATCTGAGTGCTGCTTCCCCCCCCAAGCCCCCTTTAGTAATCAGGGATAGGTAAGGTCTCTGCTATAGTCGCTTCACCTGGCCTGACTCAGTTGAGCTCGGCTGCTCAAGCTCACCAGGAGATGGTGAATGCAGAAAGGGAGTGAACCTTCCCTCCAAGACTATGGCTTTGTTCTCTTCAACATGTATGGAGACTTCGGCAAGTAACAAATGCCAGCCACTTGTCTGGCTTTTATTTTTATTTTTTAAGATGAGATAAGCAGATGGAAAAATGAAATAGCCAGTCAGTCCTTCCTGGAATAGATAGATAGGTTTTACTTGATGAGACAAGCCTTGGCGTATTTGCATCCTATTCCCTTATGCTGCTTCTCCCCAGTTTATGGCACACTAGCTCTCAGAATCCCACCTCTCATGCTGAATGGTCAAAGTAAAAGCCTGTTTGTTGTTTTGGTGACAGATGTCGTGAATTTAGCCTTTAATTATTTTTCTTTGTGTGTGTGTGGGGGGGTTGGGGGAGGAGATGATGTACCACACCTTGTGGTGTTCAAGGCTTATTTCTGATTCTGTGTCAGGGATTGGTCTTGGCAGTGCTTGGAGGACCACATACAGAGCTGGATATTGAGCTAGAGCTGACCGAATGCAAGGCGAGTGTCTTACCGTGGCATTATCTCTCTAGCCCTTAATAGTTTCCTGATGGGGACATATGTGCGTATTTGCCATCTAAGCCCACATGCAGCCTCCCATGCTGACGTTGCTGGGTGTGTTGCTAGAGCCTGCCCCTGCACGCCCGTCCCAGGTGTGAGCAGAAGGCCTGGCCTTCTGACCAAGAGCCACTCAGTGATCCGTAAACTCTCATTTCCCCCCTACCACTTCCCCCTCACCTCTCAGATACTCTTATGTTCCCTGGAGCATCTGACATCCTGCTCAGAAGGCGGAAAACACTCAATTAGTACTTGGCTGCTCGAGGCAGGGCAAAACCAAAGCCCCGGGAGTTGACAGCGGAAAAGAACACAGGCATCTCGGAGAAATTCAGATCCTGAGCAGCAGGAAATTAAAAATTCACACCCACCCTGCCCTTCCTCCAGCGCCTCAAGGTGCCTGAGCAGGGATGTTTCCCACGGCCCTGCTGTAGGGGAGTGTGTGGTGGGTGTGTGCAACCTGGACAGTCCCGACTGTCCTCTCCATCTGTCCATCACTCTGCAAACGGGCTGTGTGGGACAGAAAGGAATCAAATGGGGGAAGATAAATTTTTTTTCTTAAGACACCAGTTTATTTATTTATAGAAGTCACACCCAGCGGGCTGGTCCCCACTCTCAGCAGAGCTTGGGGGTTGATGTGTGCTGGGGAGCTAACTCAGGGTTGCATACATGCTAGATATATGCCCTACCCCTCACGCCTCTCTTCCTGACCCTCAAATGGAAAATTCTGAGGAAAATGTATGACCCAAGGCTGGGCTGGGGGATCCTAAGGAAATTTTTCTAAGTTTTCTACTTTTAGCCAGATCCCATGCCAGATCTTAATAGAAGCAATGGAGTTCTGCCTTAAGCCTCAGGTATCTGGGATATTCCCTGCCCCTCTTGCTCGGGTCAGTCTCTGTCCCGCTACAGCCAGGCTGGGGTCCATCTTGCTGCTTATGAGTCTGGGACTTTGGACAAATGAGTTAATTTCTCTGGTCCTTGATTTTCTAGTATTTCAACCTATGTGGACTGATCTCTGCGTCCTAGGAGGTAGTGGAAGATCAGTCAAGAAGTCTGAGAAGCTTAGATAGAGTCATCTTGGACCAGGGGAGTAGGAGAGCCATGACCCTTGTTTTCAATTTTCTTTGGCGAAAGGTCTGAGTAACTCAGGCTTCCCAGGGCAACCCAGAAGCATAGTCTCATGATGGCCTGCTCCTCACGCTCTTTCCGTGAGAGCAAACCCAGCCACTGTATCACATTTTTGGTGCTGAAATGAGTCCTGGTGAGATGAGTGGTCAGGGAGGACGAATAAGTCGACAGAGGTTGGAATATTGGAGATGAGCCTGGGAGAAAGCAGAAGCCAGGTGGAGGAGGCAAAGGACATATGTTCTTGGAAAAGCAAACAATTCAAGTGAATGAAGGGAGGTTCTAAGATGCATGGGACATTGGGGAGTCAGTACTACAGACATTAGGGGTGTCTGTGGTCGAGAGCAGGGACTGAGGCACAGAGAATCAGATAACGGAGCCCCTCAGACAGTGCTCAGGAATGGCATGAGGCCCAGATAGTCAATACAGATGAAGAAAATAAGATTTGAGTCCAAAAAATAAAACAGAAAACTGTTTCTAAGATCTTGGGGTTTTTTTTTTTTTGGGTCACACCCTGTGATGCTCAGGGGTTACTCCTGGCTCTGCACTCAGGAATTACTCCTGGCAGTGCTCGGGGACCATATGGGATGCCAGGGATGCTGAACCCGGGTCAGCTGCATGCAAGGCAAATGCCTACCCGCTGGTCTATCACTCCAGTCCCTCTAAAATCTTATTGGTGAAATGATTAACCATATTTTGGTATCTTTAGGTGTGGCTGGGAAAGCCTGTTTAGTCATGAAAAGGTGGAAATTAGCTGTGATTGTACACCCAAGTATGAGCATGGCATGTTCACATTCAGACAGAGAGTATACACCCAAGCGAGAACATGACACATTCATGTTCAGACAGAGATTATATACCCAGGCGTGAGCATGACACATTCACATTCAGAGATTATACCCAAGTGTGAGCATGACAATTCATGTTCAGACAGAGATTATACACCCAAGTGTGAGCATGACACATTCATGTTCAGACAGAAATTATACACCCAAGTGTGAGCATGACACATTCATGTTCAGAGATTATATACCCAAGTGTAAGCATGACACATTCATGTTCAGACAGAGATTATACACCCAAGCGTGAGCATGATTCATATTCAGACAGAGATTATATACCCAAGTGTGAGCATGACACTTTCATGTTTAGAGAGAGATTGTGCACCCAAGTGTGAGCATGACACATTATTCATGTTCAGACAGAGATTATACACCCAAGTGTGAGCATGACACATTCATGTTCAGACAGAGATTATACATCCAAGTGTGAGCATGACACATTCATGTTCAGAGATTATACACCCAAGTGTGAGCATGACACATTCGTGTTCAGACAGAGATTATACACCCAAGCGTGAGCATGACACATTCACATTCAGAGATTATACACCAAGCATGAGCATGATTCATGTTCAGAGAGAGATTACACACGAAGTGTGAGCATGACACATTCATGTTCAGAAGAGATTATACACCCAAGTGTGAGCATGACACACTCATGTTCAGACAGAAATTATACACCCAAGCGTGAGCATGATTCATATTCAGACAGAGATTATATACCCAAGTGTGAGCATGACACTTTCATGTTTAGAGAGAGATTGTGCACCCAAGCGTGAACATGACACATTCATGTTCAGACAGAGATTATACACCCAAGCGTGAGCATGATACATTCATCTTTAGACAGAGATTATAAATCCAAGTGTGAGCATGAGACAGTCACATTCAAACAGAGATTATACACCCAAGCGTGAGCATGAGACATTCATGTTCAGACAGAGATTATACACCCAAGTGTGAGCATGTCACATTCACATTCAGACAGAGATTACACCCAAGTGTGAGCATGACACATTCATGTTCAGACAAGAGATTATACACCCAAAAAAGAGATTATACACCCAAGTGTGAGCATGACACATTCATGTTCAAACAGAGATTATACACCCAAGTGTGAGCATGACACATTCATGTTCAGACAGAGATTATACACCCAAGTGTGAGCATGACACATTCACATTCAGACAGAGATTATACACCCAAGTGTGAGCATGACACATTCATGTTCAGACAGAGATTATACACCCAAGTGTGAGCATGACACATTCACATTCAGACAGAGATTATACACCCAAGTGTGAGCATGACACATTCATGTTCAGACAGAGATTATACACCCAGGCATGAACATGACACATTCATGTTCAGACAGAGATTATACACCCAAGTGTGAGCATGACACATTCACATTCAGACAGAGATTATACACCCCTAGTGTGAGCATGACACACTTACGTTCAGACAGATTATACACCCAAGCATGAGCATGACACTTCATGTTCAGACAGAGATTGTGCATCCAAACGTGAACATGACACATTCATGTTCAGACAGAGATTATACACCCAAGCGTGAACATGAGATATTCATGTTCATACAAGAGATTATACACCCAAGTGTGAGCATGACACATTCACATTTAGACAGAGATTATACACTCTAGTGTAAGCATGACACATTCAGTTTCAGACAGAGATTATACACTCTAGTGTGAGCATGACACATTCACGTTCAGACAGATTATACACCCAAGCATGAGCATGGTGCATTTGATAGAGGCAACGAGTAATATTTTCTTGCATCCAGGTATGTGGTAGAGAACAAGATGCACCACCTTGCACTGTCTCTGCATGGTTGAACATGGATTATACTGCAAAGGAAAAAAAGCTTTCCAGAAAAGAAATCCATTTCTCTGTGTGCAGTGCAATAGTTCAGATCACAGTCACCAAGAGGAAATTATGTGTAAGAAGCAAATGCTGCAACAGTCTGAGTTCCTGATGCACAAGAGACTTTGTAGGGTGATTCTGGCAGAGACAACCATGACGTGTGGGCAAACCCTCCTAGGGCCACGTGGTGCTTATATCAACACTTCGCCCACCTGCTTGGCGACTCTTTTGCAAAGCATGACAAGAAAGGAGATGGCAGCATTCGGTGGTACCAGATAATTACTAATTACCAGCATGTCCTCAAACGTAAGTGACTGATGCTACTGTACTGGATTGTGTAATAGGCACTGAGCCGAGAGTGACCGCAAACAGGTTATAGAAAATCCCTGTGAATTGAACCAACACTTAATAGTACATGGGTGAGCATTCTCTCCCTGCCAGTAAGACACCCACAGGCCATGAACTATAGAATAAATGATCAGATTTCTTTGTCAAAAACCTGAATGAGCGGTTTGAGGCTCTTCGTGTTCCTGGAGCAAGCAGATGCCATTGGGCTACACTTCCAAGCGACAGGGACAAATGTAGACATTACTGGTGCCTGCTCGAGCAAATAGATGAACAATGGGAAGATAAGTGATAAATGATAAGTGATTTATTTAGTTACTTATTCTGTCACTCCTGCCCCTCAAGGTGTTGCAGGTGTGGCTATGGTGCCAGCTGTGTTGGCAGGTGGCAGATAGGAGACAGGATTGTCTACACCCCAGGGGCTCTGCCCCAGGGGCCCTGGATGGTTGATGATCTGACATAGAAAAAGACTGGGTCCTCTGGGATGAACCCAGACCCACGGCAGAGCCTGGCAAGCTACCCATGGTGTACTTGATATGCCAAAATCAGTAACAATAACGAACCTCATTCCCACTGAATGGAGATGTTACTGGCGCCCTCTCGAGCAAATCAATGAACAACAGGAAACTAAGTGACAAAAACAAGTGACAAGTGACATTCTGTCACACCTGGCAATGCTCAGAGGTTACTCTTGGTTCTTAGCTCAGAAATTACTCCTGACAGTGACCGAGGGACTATATGGGATGCCAGGGATCAAACCCAGGTCGGCCACGTGTAAGGCAAATACCCACCATTTATACTATCACTCCGGCCCCAGAATAAATTATCTTTTAAGTTAAATTCATGTTCATGAGTATAGCGCAGAGGACACCATCATACTCCCAAGCACTGAAAGGGCCATATAGGGTTGCTAACAAAAAATTCTTGAATTTCTGGACAAATAAAATTGAGCATCTATTTTCTTTTTATAGGAAACACTTTAGCACTTGGGTGATGGGTTTATGAAAATCATTCCTAAAACATACACATATATGGATGATAATAAATTTTTGGGAGATAACACATTAAGAATTTTCAGACAGCTTGCACAGAATTTGCTTTTAAATATTTCAGCAAGTTCAGAAACTTAGCATGTAAATTTTGCTGAAAATTTGAAGAAACTGGGCAGAGACACCAAATGTTCATTGCTTTTCCTAAGACTTTTTTTAATATTCATCCATATATATATATATATATATATATATATAAAATCACACTAAATCAGTCATCCCTCCCAAGATGAATAAATTTTAGAACTAAGTAATAGGAGCTTAAAATATCTTTTGTGAGATATTTAATATAAGCTAGAAATGGCTAATTTATTGATAGTCCAAATAGAGGCAAGGATGTGAGTTCTGGCTTCTGTCAGGATGCAGTTGCTGGCATGCAACTAACTCTCCCCCAGACAACGATAAGTTCTTGTTTAAATATAAAAATAACATTGGAAAAAACAGTCCAAAGAAGATAGATATGTGAAGGTGTCCTATCCCTTAAATAACAGAACCGTACCAGGTGCTACGTACATTCATTTGGACTAATTGAGGGCTTTCCCTAGTTCGTATAGTGTGGGATAGCTCAAAGTTAAATAGAAAACCTGCACTAGACCAATAGCACAGCGGGAGGGCATTTGCCTTGCACACAGCCAACCCAGGTTTGATCCCCAGCATCCCATATCGTCTCCTGAGCACCAGCAGGAGTAATTCCTAAATGCAGAGCCAGGAGTAACCCCTGAGCATTGCGGGTGTGACCCAAAAGGCAAACAAACAAACAAACAAACAAACAAACAAACAAACAAACAAACAAACAAACACAAACCCTGACTCATGCAACTGAGGGTCGACCTATAGAGGAAGACAGAGATTGGTCATAAAAGGGGAAATCAGACAGGAGAGACCCATGGGTGCGGTCAAGCTTTTTTTGCATATAGAGGTTAAGGCTACATTTCTGGAAAACACATAATATTGAAAGTCAGTAATACTTTCTTGGGGGGCCACACATGGTGGTGCTCAAGGCTTAATCCTGGCTCGGTGATCAAGGCTCAGTTCTGGCAGATTCAGGGGCCATATAGCGTGCTAGAGACAGGACCAAGTATAGGCTATGTGCAAGGCAAGTTTCAACCTGGTGTACTGTCTTCCAGACCCAACATCAGAACATTTTTAAGTTAAAAATGAGAGCAAGGAGCCGGGTGACAGTACAGCAGGTATGACACTTGTCTTGCACGTGGCTGACCTGGGCTTGATCCCCTTATACCACATGGTTCCCTGATCTTCCCTGAGCACAGAGCCAGGAGTAAGCCCTGAGCACTGCTAGGTATGGCCCAAACTAACAAAAATAACAACAAAAGAGAGCCACAAAGAGTATAAAAAAGTTTTTATATATACCTTCAATTAAGCCTCAGATGACCTCTGAACTTTGCATGGATATGAAAGAATTCTTAAGCGTCTCACCAATTTGCATGTGTGAAAATCAAAATAAGGTGAGTGAAGATTTTCACCACGACCTTCAGTAGGAGAGACAGAATCTGCAATTAGGATCTTATTAAGTTAAGCTAGGTAATCATTTTGGGTTTCCCTTCCACTTTGCTGTAACAACACAATTAATGATAGTTCCATTCACACATTGTTCCAACACCACACCCAGGACAGGATGCTGGCTTTCCTCCATCAATGTTCCAGTGACTTATTCACTTACCCTCTTGCTAGGTAAGCTCAGATTTTTATTGTTTTCTTTTGTCTTGGAGCCACACTCAGTAATGCTCAGGGCTTACTCCTGGCTCTGCACTAAGGAATCACTCCTGGCAGTGCAGGGGGAACCATATGGGATGCCGGGAATCAAACCTGGGTCATCCACATGCAAGGCAAACACCTTACCCATTGTACTATCTCTCTCGGTCCCTAAGCTCAGTTTTATAGACCAATATTTCAGTTCTCTTTTCTTTGTTCATTGTTGTTCCTTACTATGTTTATTTATATCCTGTCGGGGAATGCCGCGGGGTCCCTGACAGTGTCAGGACAGAGGTTCTCTTCTACCTCTGAGGTCGCCGGGAGAACAGATGAAAACTCACGAGTTCGGCGCAGTTCCAAAAAGGCTTTTAATAGTACAAAAGCTCTTCCACAGCACTCCAATATAACGAACAAACTCTAGCTCTGGTCCGAACTTAGACCATACAAAGAGCCTAAATCTCCCACCAAAGAGAGAGGATCTCACCCGAGCTGAGTCCTACCTAGAAGAAGGAGCAAAAAGCCAAAGAGCAAAAAGCCAAAAGCCAAAAGCAAAAGGCCCAAAAGGTAAAAGGTGAAGGGGCCTCAAGTCAGCCCCTTATATACACCAAAGTAATCCAACCGGGAGGGGCATGTCAACAAAGAACTCTAAACAGAGTGTAGTGCCACACCTTATTGCAGGTATAAACAAAGGTTATGTCAAGGACTAAGGAGATTATCTCTTATGTAAAAACTGGAGAGAGAGAGGCTGGTATAAAGTAATACATCTTAACTTCATGAGCTTCATGTAATCTAGATGGTACCCACTAGGTCCTTCTTATTATCTGCACCAGGGTGATTCTGAGTATCTTGTTCTTGTGTACTGAAAGGGTCACACTCGCCTGCTTAGAGCAAACTAGTATGATCCTTCCTATAGTCTTCTTATAGTCTCAGCGTAGCCAGGGTGGTAGTCTCCTGGTAAATTCTAACTGTCCCATGCTGGGTGCAGTGGGTATAAAGAGGAGCTGTGCCCAATCTAGAAAACATAGAAGTCTTAGTAGATGTATAAGTCAGAAGTTATTCAATCAAGGTGACTTCTGTAACTGCCACACCCTCTAGCAGTGTTTACATAGAAGAAAAGTCTCATTAGAATGAACCTTGACTTAAGTAGATTAAGCTGGGAGTGGGCAAAACAACAAAACTCCCAGAATAGCTAAACCTGTCCTCCAACAATATCTTATATATGAGAGAGATAATTCTGTATCTGTTTCTCCTTCTGACTTGAGTTTTTTTACTGAAAATCCCAAAGACCTCAGGCCTTAGCCATAGAGACTATATACTTGAAGAGTTTTCCATAGCACTGAGTGAACAGGAAAGATTCACCTTAGCAATGTATACATCAGATCCACCCAAGTTTAAAATGATGATCTAGAAACTTACCTGCATGCTAGAACAAAAACCAGTATTCAGAGGAATGTGTTTCTGAAACTCCACCGTGTTCTGTATACAATAACATTCATTAGGCACGTGAAGAAATAAGAAAATGGGACCCGTAGTCAAGAAAAAAGTAATCAATATAAATTGACCCCAAGATGACTCAGATATTAAATTGGTAGAGAACTTTATCAACTAGAACCAGAAGTTAAGGGATGTGCCTTGCATGGGGACAACCTTGACTGATCCCAAACCACATGGTTCCCTAAGAACCTCCAGGAGTGGCCTCAAGCACAGAGCTGGAAGTAACCCTAAGCACTGCCAACTGTGGCCCAATCCTTCATTGGGGTGTGTGGTGGGGAATCTGCATCGATTATAGCTTTATTAGTGACTTACAGAAAATACTGGTTGTGAGTTAACAGCCAGAGAATCATAACAAAGCACTGAAAACTACAGAAACTTTAAAAAGCCATGAAATTGTAAAACTTTTAAAAGGAAATGGAAATTCTAGAACTAAAATTAGTTTGGTATTTGAAGCTAGATATTCACTGATTGGTTTTAGGAGTGTATTGGAAATGGCAGCGAGTCACTGTGCCTAAAGGCAGACTGAAAGAAAGAACTGAAGAATAGAGATAAATTTAAAAAATATTCAGAGTCACAGTAGACAGAGCTCAGGGAGCCCCTCAGAATTCACAGGGGACTACAGTGTGGTGCCAGGAATCGAACTTGTGGACCTCACATATGAAACATGCACTCCATCCCTTCTGGTATCTACTTAGTGCCAGAACATTAAAAAAAGTTAGTTATGGGGCTCCCTAAACAGTGCTCCTCCCACTGCCTGAATCAACTGATTCTGAGCCAGTTTGGCCAGTGGTTCAGTGCTACTGTCCAAGGACATAGAGCTGCCTGCATTGAGCAGTGCTAGAGAGTACCTGGTGGTGGTTGCGTGCTTCCAGGACAGCACCTGGTGATACTCAGGGGACTGTGCAGGGAATAATATTAGGGTCAACTCTACTTGAGGCATGCACCTTAATCCCTGCGCTATCTCTCTAGTCCAGCCCCTGAACTTTTCTGTTTTGGTTTAGGGGCACACCTGATGGTGCGTAGGGGCTCCTTTGGGATTGGTCCAAAAGGCGTTTTCCACAGCACTTAAAGACTATATGCTTTCCTCATGGGCACTGGCCTTTTGTGCTATCTCGTTTTGCCTTTTGGGTCACACCCAGTGTTTCTCAGGAGTGACTCCTGGCTCTGCACTCAGGAATTATTCCTGACAGTGCTCAGGAGACCTTATGGGATGCTGGGGATCGAACCTGAGTCAACTGAGTGCAAGGCAAAAGCCCTACTTGCTGTGCTATCACTCTGGTTCCATATCTTGGATGGTTCTGGAGAAAGTTGCCTGGTTCTGATGAGTGTTGGGTTATCTTCAGCCTTTCAGGTTCCTGTGTACCACCCCACCCTGCCCAAATGCGCCGTGGAGAGCTGCCTGGAGACTCATGCGAACCCATCTCCCCCTGCTATACTTGGAATATCACGCCTCACTCAAGCGAGAGAAGGAATCTGGAGTTCTGACCTCCATCGATGATCCAGAGTCAGAGATGCTGTCTCGTTTTGCCAAGGCATGGGAAATCAGATGGGCTGGACATGTAATGCGATTTGGAGATGACTGCTGGACTAGAGCTGTTACCGACTGGATGACACGGGACGTATTCCTGGAGCAAGCAGATGCTATTGGGCTACACTGGCACGTGAAAGGGACAAATGGAAACATTACTGGCGGGACATCAAGTGATCAAGTGATCAACTATGCATCAGATAACATAAACATGAACATTATTATAAACGTGTTACCTTAAGTACAAACAAACAATTTTTCAGACATGCCAAAAAGCTCTATTTCTTTCCGTAATGCAGGGATGACAATAAAGCTGAGTACTCTTTTAATTGCTTTGCCCAAGAGATTTTTACTAGATGTTGAAAATTAAACAAGTCACACCTCTTTGTCATTTATCAAGTCATATTGCGATAGCAATCTAGGATGTTTTGTTTAATTGCCTTGAACTATAGATTTAAATATTTGCAAATTGACAACATCTGCTTGTGGGTGGTTGCCACTAAATACAGGTATGATTAATGCCTTTGGCCCTGACCCACAGTTGCAAAGAATGAAACAGACACAGTGACTTGTCCAGGCTGCAAGCTAGCCCAGACAATCTCGCTCTAGGGAATGGCCTGGCCACTTATTGAACAGTTTTTTGCAATTTGACTCTAACTCCAGACACGTGGGCCATTGTTTTCATTCACAGGTACATTAAGAACAGTTAGCAGATATATTAAGAGCAGAGGCTGGGATATTTGAATATAAATGCCACAGGGTGATAAACACTCAGCGAGCACCTTTCGTTTATAGCACTGAAGTAAGTCATTGTCCTTTCCTGGTCTTTACCTGTCTGGACACACATTTGCAGCTCTGATTGTCTAAACTAGATGTTAAAGTCATGGTAATCCCTTATTCTATTCTTTCCTGGGAACACATTTGCAGCCTCAATTCCAAACTAAGCTAAAACCTTGTTTTACCCAGGGACTATCGCAACCTTGGGATTGGTTAAAGGGGGTGATTTCTGCACGGGGCTCATCTGATCTTACCCCCACTTCCTGACTGCCTCTGAGTCCTTGAACTTCTCCAGTTCTTGCTTCTAACCCAGCCTATGTGTGGCTTCTGCCTCATCCAGATGAGAGAATCCAACCACTTCTTCCCCAAGACTGATTGCCATTGGGCAATGGATTTCCCCATAACTTTGCCTATCACTGGCTGAACACCAAAGGCTCAGCTGCATCACGAAGCTGTAATAGCTCTGTTCCCCTGACTCCCACCAAGCACATTTATATCCCCTGCTGTGGTCCCACAGACTTGACTTTTCCTAGGGACTTTGCTACCTCAGTCCTAGTTCCATCCAGTTAGGCTGCAGAAAGACGTCACAAAAGCAGTGGTAAGAAACCAGAGTGTCAAACTGCGGTCAGGAGAGAGGCAGGGCTGGAGAGCAGAGAAACGAGTGCAGCATCCACATGGGGCCACAAAGTCCCAAAGCAGAAGCAGTGAAAGATTCTCTGGGAATGACTGCATTTATTTGCATGGCATAAATATATATGTACATATTATGATACCAATATCCAAGGTCAAGTGAAACATATATCAGGAGGTCTTGTCAAAGGTGGAAATTATCACAAACGTGTGGGAGTCAGAGGCTAGGTAAGTCAGAAAATGGAACAGTGTGCTAACAATTGTCGAGGGTACTAATACCAACCTAGAACTGAGCATTAAATACAGGCAAAAGGATACACATGACAACCCTTTAATGTATGTTCTGTAATCCATAGTCTGGAAGGGAAGGAAAAGAGAAAGAGAGAGAAAGGGAAAGAAATAAAGAACCTGCCATGGAGGTGGGCTGGGGAAGGGGGAGGGAACCGGGAGCGTTGGTGATGGGAGATGGGCACTGGTGGAGGGATGGGTGCTGGAACACTGTATGACCAAAACCCAAATATGAATTTTTTAATTGTATATCTTTTTATTTGTATATCTCACGGTGGTATAATAAAATACTTAAAAAAAAAAGAAAGATTCTCTGGGAGAGGTCTGGCAGAAAAAGCAAAGAGCAACAGTCAGCTGAATCCCTTTGTTAACGGGAAAGTGGATTTTCCCATGCTGGTGGGTTCTTGAGAATTGTGTGAAAGATTTGCATACAAAGCCCAGAAGATTGAAAGTTAGTTTATTGCACAGATGATTCCAGGTCTCTCCCCAAATGTCTAGGCCTCTCTGTTACCTGTGAACAAATTCCTGGTGCTGTTCCTAAGGTTGTCCGGTTCAGTGTATGACTTCCCTGTCCATGCTGCTCTCTCTGTCCCGTGTCCACTTTCTCAGCCTCTGGCCAAAGCCACAAGCATGCAGCAAAGGTCCCTGAGCTCCGTACCTGCCCCTGGGTCTCCCTGTTGTCCTGTCCCAGCTTTCCTGGATCTGAAGCCATGACCCTGTGCACATGAGACTCCTGTGCTCAGTACCTTGCCATTACCTGGGCTTCTGTGCCCTGTCTGAATCGAGCTCTTCTAGCCCTCATAACGTGGGCTTCCGAGCTCAATCTGTCCTGCCATTGCTTGGCCTTGTGTGGCCTCCTGTACCTGGGCCTGTACCTGGGCCATGCTGCCCTACCTGATCTGGGGAGGGAGAGAGGAGCAGGCATGGGAGCGGGCCAGCCAGAGAGAGCATATGCAGGAGGGCCTGGGGGTATCTTTTATTTGCTGCCAATTCCACCCCCCAGGTGTCCCCTTCTACATTCTGATTGGCTACCTATACCTTGGGTGTGATTGGCTACCTGCGATCTGGCACTTTCCACCTTAGTGATGCCCTTGGGGGAGATCTAAAGGGTTTCCCTTCAAACACAGCAGACATAATGGGGAGGCAGTGTAGAAATCTACCAGGCTGAATGAGGGACCGTAATAGCACAGACCAAGCAGTTTCATAACCTCTCGGGTACTGAGTTTAGGGACACCATGATGCAGATGTCTCATATGGTCAATAAACGGAGCACAAGAAAACATGATAGCTTACATGAGAAAACCACAACCAGCATCCACATAACAGCAGCTAAGGAAAAACCAGTGAGCTTGAGGATAAGATGCAGGAAAGCTCTAGGAAATGATAGAAGATGGTAAAAAGTTTGAGAATAAATGAACAGTGCGCTAGAGAACTGGGGAGTGGGTTCAAGAGGAACGGTGTCATAATCATAATCATCAAGACCAAGTGACGGGTGAGAATGCACACCTTTGCTTGCTACAAGATCACAAGGTGGAGTCTTTTAGACCTTCATCCCTGAGTATGAGCTGGCCTCGGGTTTGTTGTAAATGGCTCTTGCTGTCTTGAGGAAGGTTCCGTCTTCCACAATTTTGTTGAGGGCTCTTATCATAAATGGATGTTGGATTTCTGTCAAAAGCTTTCTCAGCCTGACTTGTCTTGACTTCCTTAATAGTAATAGATATGTTCAAGTTCTCTGCTTCCTCCTGTCGACCTTGGCATGTTGTAAGACTCTGGAAATATATTCATTTCTTTTATAGTCTCCAATGTAGTGGTATAAAGTTGTTAATAATCTTGGTTGACCTTTTGTAGTCTGAGTCTAGCCTGAGGTGTGTTGATCTTATTGATTCTCTCAAAAACTTAATTCTGGTTTCATTGTTCTTTTACATTGTGCTTTTGATTTCTCTGTCATTGGGTTTAATTTTTTCTGAGATTTGATCATTTCCTTCCTACTTACTTTGGTCTCCCTTTCTTGTTCCTTGACTAGTTTTTTTGTTTGTTTGTTGAGAGGGGCATATCTGCTTGTGCTCAGGGCTTACTCCTGGCTCTACACTTAGGGATTACTCCCAGCAAAGTTCACAGCACCATGCAGGGTAGTGGGACCAAACTCTGACCTATTTACTGTATGCAAAGTAAGCATCCTACTGCTGTACTATCTCTCGGCTCCTGTTCCTTTTCTTGTTTTGTGGGGTTTAAGATTATGAGAGCCGGGGCCGGAGCGATAGCCCAGCGGGTAGGGCGTTTGCCTTGCACGCTGCTGGCCCATGTCGGCCTGGGTTCGATCCCCGGCATCCCATATGGTCGCCCGAGCACCGCCAGGAGTGATTCCTGAGTGTAGAGCCAGGAGAAACCCCTGAGCATTGCTGGGTGTGGCCCAAAAAAAAAAAAAAAAAAAATAAAATAAAAAAAGATTATGAGAGCCGGAGAGATAGCATAGTGGGGGAGGGCGCTTGCCTTGTACATGGCCAACCTGGGTTTGATCCCAGGATCCTGTTTGGTCCCCCAAGCACCATCAAGAGTAATTCCTGGGTGCAGAGCCAGGAATAACCTCTGAGCATTGCTGGGTGTGACCCAAAAAATTAAAGAAATAAATAAAATTATGTGATTTATTTGCACCTTGTCTTGTTTTGTGCTAAATGTCTGTAGTGCTATAAACTTTCTTTGGCTATGTCCCAAAAGTTTTGGTAATTTGTGTTTTCACTCTATTTGCATTTACAATATTTTTATTTCTTTTTCTTCCTCTTTGACTCCTTAGCAATGTATTATTCAACTTTCAAGTGTTTGGGGTTTTCTAGTTTTCTGTTTGTGGTTTATTTGTAGCCCCCCAAACATTGTGATACAGAGTGTATTTGACATTATCTCTGTCTCTATCTCTCTATGTCTCTCTCTCTGGCTCTGTCTCTCTCTGTCTCTCTGTTTCTGGCTCTCTCTGGCTCTCTATCTCTCTGTCTATCTCTCTATCTCTCTCTGTCTCTCTCTTTCTCTGCCTCTCTTTCTCTTCCTCTGTCTCTCTGTTGTTCTGTCTCTGTCTCTGTTTCTCTTTCTCTCTCTATCTCTTTCATCCTTTTGGCTTACTTTACTCCCCATGAGATCTTCCCATTTCATACAAGTTGTAGCAACAACATCACTATATCATTCCTGTGACTTCATAGTATTCCATTAAGAGTGCATACAATAAGGTCATTCTCCACACATCTATAGTTGGACATCTCAGGTGTTTCCATATTCTGGCTAGTGTACCAATAACTGTAATCAACTTAGGTGTGCACGTATCTTCCTAATAAATGTTGTTGTATTTGGAGGTAAATCCCAAGAAGCAGAATTGCTGGGTCAACTGAAAGATCTTAATTTTTCCTGGAATATCCATGTTGTTTTCCATTGGGCCTGAAGCAAACAGTATTCCCCACCAGCAGGTCATAAAAGTTTTGTTTTTTTTTCCACCACATCTCTGCCAACACATGTTGTTCATATCCTTTTATGTATGTTGTTCTCACTGGTATAAGGGGATATCGTATTATTGTTTTAATTGTATTTCCTTGATAATATAAAACGACGGATATCTGGTTTCTTTTTTCTTTTATTGGGAAATAAAATCATTTTTACTGAAGGAACTTTAGGGAAATGTGAGGGGAGAGAAAATTCTCAGGAGAGAACATGGGTTCTCCAAGAAGAAAAAGCAGAGAATGACTTTTTGGGAGATTAAACGCATTTTATCCCATTTTTCTTTCTTTTCTTTTTTTTCCTGGAGTAGGTACATTTTTTCATATGCTTCCCTGGCCATCATCTGTCTTTGTGAGGGAAATGTTTGTGCACTTCCTCAACCATTTTTTATGGGGTTATTGGACTTTATGTGGTTGATCTTTGTGAATGTTTCAACTTTCTTGGAGATTAACCCCTTTATCTGATACATTGTCTGCAAATAATTTCTTCTTTTCAATAAGATCTTCTAACTTTAGCCCACATTTCCTTTGCCAAAACCAGAAAACTTTTTGTTTTTGTTTTGGGGCCACACCAGCGATGCTCAGGGGTTACTCCTGGTACTTTACTGAGGATTTATTCCTGACTGTGCTGGGGTGGGGGCTAATAAGGGGGTACTGGGGACCAAACCCAGGTCAGTCAGGTGCAAGGCAAATGCCCTATTCATTATCACTCTGGCCCCTTTTGATTTGTTGTAGTCCCATTCGTTTATTTTGGTTTCTATTGTCTTTGCCAATGCAATAATATCATTGAAAATACCTTTGGAGTCCAAGTCTTTGAGCATTCTGCCAATATTTTCCTCAATGTATTTTATGGCTTCTGGTCTGACCTCAAAGTCTTTGACCCACTTTGAATGGATTTTTTCTTTAAGGTAGGACATACGGATCCAACATTATTAGTATTTTTTCATGTGATTATCTCATTTTCTACACCGTTTGTGACGAGGCCGCCTTTACTCCACCTTATGCATTTGGCTCCTTTCTTGTAGATTGGTGGTGCCTGTACTTGAATACATTATTGGTTTTTCAATTCTATCCTTATTTCAGTAAGAGGTTCTTTCTGAGAGCCCATCAGAAGCCAGGTGGACAGTAGTGGATGGTCAGATTAACAAATGTTGCAGGACACCTAAAAGCCTAGGCCTCTGCATCTACCCTGGATTGCCTCCTGCAGGTCACTTCATAGATAGGGGGTAGTCTGAATGTGGCAGACTTATCTGACCATGTATTCTGTACTGACTGGTATAAATATTCTCTCATGCTACCACAATCATCGTGGGACTAGCTAGGTCTTACCAGCATATTTGCCTGGCCAAGTTGGATCTCTAAGTAATTAGACCAGAGAGAAATGCTGTTTGCCTCCAAGCAAACAAGCATGGGTCCCTGATAACTCAAAGGCAACTAAAATACAAAACTACTGTGAAGTAGACGAGATTCTTGTGAAGGCTTAGAGAAATATTTAACTGGCATTAGTATTAGTCTTTGGTACAGAGACATGCCATCTCAGAAACCCCCTTCTCTACCCTATAAAGGCAATTCCAGGCAGATCTTGGCTCAAGACATTAGGTGAGGTGCTGGGAGAAATTACCTGAGGGCATTTGATCCTTCCTGCCAGGGGAAGTTACATTTAGCTTATAGCTTCTCCCAGCTCTGCTAGGAGGCTTTTTAAAATTTTTTTTTATTTTTACAATTACAAAGATATACAATTAAAAAGTTCATATTTGGGTTTTGGTCATACAGTGTTCCAGCACTCATCCCGCCACCAGTGCCCATCTCCCACCACCAACGTCCCCGGTTCCCTCCCCCCTTCCCCCAGCCCTCCTCCATGGTAGGTTCTTTATTTCTTTCCATTTCTCTCTCTTTCTTTTTCCTTCCCCTCCAGACTATGGATTACAGAACATACATTAAAGGGTTGTCATGTGTATCTTTTTGCCTCTATTTAATGCTCAGTTCTAGGTTGGCATTAGTACCCTCGACAATTATTAGCACACTGTTCCATTGTCTGTCTTTTTTTCCGATTTTATTTTATTATTCCTCCCCCAAAAATATTGTTACACCATTTTAGACATACAATTGAAAGATGCTCATGTAGAGTTTTGGTTCTACAGTGTTCCAACACTCATCCCTCCACCCAAACCCATCTCCCATCACCAATGTCCCCACCTCCCTCCCCCCTCCCACACCTCAACTATTTGGCGGTTCTGTATGTCATTTCTCTCCTCTTTATCTCTCC
>JAJIBD010007331.1:0-120748 GCA_021461705.1 Cryptotis parvus | reverse complement strand
CAAGACTACATACAGTAAATTTGAAAGCAAACACAAGACAGTGACAGAGTAATCAACTTTTTTTTTCTTTTTTGAGTCACACCCGGCGATGCTCAGGGGTTACTCCTGGCTCTGCACTCAGGAATCACTCCTGGCAGTGCTCCGGGGGACCATATGGGATGCCGGGATCGAACCCAGGCCGGCACAGGCCGCCGCGCTGGCCAGGCAAAGCGCCCTACCCGCTGGGCTATCGCTCCGGCCCTCAACTTTTAAAGGACATCCAATTCTATTTCTTTTCTGTATCAACCATGTGATAGAGGCAAGTACAGATTGGTATTTTCAATTTGAAAAAATAGCACTTAATTTTAGTAATATCCTGAAGTTCCATGGCTACTTACTAGATCACAAACGAAGATAATATCCAAGACTTTTGATTTCTGGAGCTGGAAGGAATAGAACCTATAAACACTAACACTCCTAAAAGACAAGGGAAAAAATTTGTATTTGTTTGTATGAATGATCATTGTCATGTGTGTCATATGGAAATTTTGAAAACAATGAAAATACTCATCACTTGAATCCAGGTTATAAGACACAACTATCAGGACTGGAGTTAGTACAGGGATAAAGCCACTGGCCTTGCACATGACCAACCCTGTTTTGATTCCTGGCACCACATGTTGTGCTCTGAATACTGACAGGACTACAGATCTAGGAGTAATCCCTGAGTACCACTGAGTATGGCCCCAAAACACACTATCTCCCGTTGATCATCGATTTGCTCGAGCGGGCACCAGTAACATCTCCATATGTCCTGTCTCATGCAAGTAGAGCCCAAGGGCACCTGCTTGCTCCAGGAACATAAAGAGCCTCCAACCATTCCATCAGGTCATGGGAATGAGGTCTATAATTGTTACTGGTATTTGGCATATCAAATACAACACGGGTAGCTTGCCAGGCTCTGCCGTGTGGGTAGCACACTCTTGTAGTCATCTCTAAATCCAGCATTTATTGATGAACCGCGCTGCCCCTAGCGCGGCGGCACCAGCTGGGCTATGATAGGCTGGTCTGCTGGGTGGAGTTTTGATGAGGGGGAAATACGGATGTGGAAAATGAAGGCCCTTATGGAGTGGGGGGTCATCTGGCTTGTTGCGAGGCTCTGCTGGGGTGGCAGGCCAGGGCTAGAACCTGCCATCCCTCCCGGGCACCTCGTAAGCGGCTGGGCACAGGGAGAGCTAGTAGCAGCTCTGCCCCATGTCTGTGAGTCTCAAAATACAAATAAAATAAAATCAAACACGTTGTCATACAGTGAACTATTCTGCACCTACTGAAAAGAAAAAGGCAGATATTTATTAGCATAGAAACTTTATGGGCAATGGGGCCGGAGCGATAGCCCAGCGGGTAGGGCATTTGCCTTGCACTCGGCCAGACTGTGCTGGCCCGTGTTCGATCCTCGGCATCCCATATGGTCCCCGAGCACCACCAGGAGTGATTCCTGAGTGCAGAGGCAGGAGAAACCCCTGAGCGTCGCCGGGTGTGACCCGAAAAGCAAAAAAAAGAAAAAAAAAGAAACTTTATGGGCAATGTTCTGGATAAATTTAAAATTAAAAGACTGTATCTATCTACCTGTCTATATTTCTTTGTTGAGCTGTAAGAATACAGCAATGTAGATTATTGTCTTATATTTTGGAACCATGGTGAGCAAGTACCATTGGATCAATGCTAATCATTAGAGTCTTTCCTGCTCATTCTAATGAAACAGAGCATACTGCAGATAATTTATTTCAATTAAGTTGTATATGAATTTGAAAAATAACTGCATTATTTCTTAGCACAGTAAGAACTGTATGAAAGGGTGCAAACCATTGGAGGATGGGCGCCAATGATTGAGAGGCTCCTCTCCTGAGTCCCAGGACTGCAATTACAATATTCATTATTCCATTTAATATCACGTCAATGTTTGTGTTCAATGAGGCAATATAATGAAGGTATTAGTTTATAAGAGCTAACATTATAAAAATAAAACTTAATAATTAAAAAATTAATCATATCATACTTGTTAGAGGGAATGAATCTTATAAAATTTTTCTTTTGAAGCAGTTAAATCTTGGGAACTTGAAGGTAAGACATGCCCAGGAGGAAGAAAAACATTACAGCACAGATATGAAAAATAATGTCCAGCTTTCAAGGACGTGGCATCACAGTTGATATTCCTTGTGTGCTTTTCACAATTGAGTAATGGGAATTAACAGTATCACTTCACTTTCAAAATTCGTTATGTGCCTCTCCCAGACAGGCCCTGGGAGGACTAAGTTCATAAACCTGTTTCATAAGTTCTCTGCCCGAAGAGATAGCAGTTTGCTTTTTACTTTTCATTCTGCAAAAAATTCTGTTTGAAACAAAAGAATCATATATGCAGGGCTAGAGAGATAGTGCAGTGGAGAGAGAGCTTGCCTTGCATGGATGGTCTACCTACATTCTGATCCCCCTGCAGACCACATGTCTCCTGTTTCCCACCAAGAGTGATCCCTGAATGCAGAACCAGGCATACACACCCTGAGCACAGTCAGGTGTGGTACAAAACACAGAACAAAGCAAAACAACAAAAAATAATCAGAGATGGATTTCTCCAATGAGGGCAAAAGACTTTAGATGAATAGTTATTTGCTTTAGTTAATGATATATGATTTTTAACAAGATGAAGAGGAAAATGCTTTTTTTGTTCTAGTCCACAACTGAAACAATTTTCTGGCAAAATTTAAAGAGAATGTCTGTTCACAAAGCCTAAAGAAAAAAAAATTAAGAAGTGGCTTGTAACGTTTCTAAGTGATGTGTCTGTCTTAAGAATCTGATGAAAACGGGATAGATATTACCACTGAATGCAAATATGCACATGCCCTTGAAATGGGTCAGACAATTCCAGGTACCTCAGCACCCCCAAGCCCATCCACTGAAGCCAACAATCACCCACGTTTTAGCATCCTTTTGAAATCTGAAACTGGCACTATTTATTCAGCAAATATTTTTAGAGTACTGTATTTTGCAAAAAGTTCTGTTAGGTATGCAGTAGCAGCATGTGTTTAACAAACCCTTCATTTGGCTGCTGATGAATGCTAAAATTTGAGATCCACTGGCTTAAACACAAATATGCCAACATCAGAGTCTGTTCCCAGCAGCTTCATTTCATTCCCTCTGGTGCAAGGGACCAAAAATTGGTGGTTTTTAAATATAATTTTTTGGGAAAATTTTATCAAGAGACATTGCTGAGAATTAGTTTAAGTGCTGGAAATGTGTTTTCTGGCTCCTAATAAACACTTTTAATTCCCAAAGGCAGGATACCTAGTCCACATTTGTGCACATTTTTGTTTCTATAACTCTCAGTATGTGTGGTAGATCTTGCTGCATGGTTAAAAGATCTTGTGAGCAGACTGCTGGATGTTAGTCATGGGGTCACTTTGGAGGCATTTTCAATACCTTTCATCACCCCCAAACCCAACAAAATTTTGCTGTTCATACACAGAATCCCCCAGTTTCACTCCATAACTAATAAACATTAATATCTCTTTTAGCTGTTTTATATGGAAAAGATAAAATATTAGCTCTGAGTGTTCTGTCTGAGACTAGAGATAATAAACTCATTCTTGGGGTGGAGGCTTTTAACTTCCAATTGCTGACTTTAGTGACAAAAAATCAATTTTGTTACTCATCAGCTATTCCGCTAAGTTTCTGTTAAGACAGCTATTTCACAATAAATGGAGAAATTTTTTGCTTTGAAGAGTTTCTAGGCTTTCAATTCACATGTGAAGCATTTTCTGCAAGGTCACTGCCCTCTGAAATCACAAAAGTCAAATAAAAAGGACTGTTTTGCCCAATAGAGTGGCTTTTTTGTTAAATAATTGTGTATGACTCAAATAAAATATTAAAAATTAAAACAATAATAGCCTACATTTCCTGAAAATTCAATCTACTTGAGCACTATTACTTTGATCATATTATAGAGATTAGTGTATTCTCCATAAAAATCATTCAAAATTGTTATCATTCACATTTTAATGCATGTTGTTTGAGGTCATTGATTCTGAATTCAAATCCAGAATGTTTGGATCCTGATTCCAGAAACTATAGACTATTCACCATATTTTTCTTATGTTTTTTTAAATTTTTATTATACCACTGTGAGTTATACAAGTACAAAGATATTCATGATTGGGTTTCAGTCATACAGTGTTTCAACACCCATCCCTTCATCAGTGCATATTTGCCAACACCAATGTCCCCAGATTTCCCTCCCCCCCCCCCCCAGCCTGCCTCTATAGCAGGCACTTTTTTCTTCTATTTCTCTCTCTCTCTCCTTTCTCTTACATTGTGGTTTGCCATACATACATTTAGAGATTATCATGTAAATCCTTTGCCTACACTCAATGCTCAGTTCTAGTCTGGCATTACTGTTTCCAATAATTAATAGAAAACTGGTATATGTTTATATCCCACAAATGAATATAATCATTCTAAATCTGTCCTTATCCTTCTAACTAATTTCACTCATCATGATAATCTCCATGTCCATCCATTTGTAGGTAAATTTCATGACTTCGTTTTTTCCTGATAGCTGCATAGTATTCCATTTATTAGATGTACCACAGTTTCTTTATCCAGTTATCTGTTCCTGGTCCTCAGGTTGTATCCAGATTCTGGCTACTGTGAATAGTGCTGTGATGAATATAGAAGTTCAGATGGTGTTTCCGTTGTGTATTTTTGGGTCTCCAGAGTATATTCCCAGGAGTGGTATTACTGGGTCAAATGGGTGCTCAATATCTAGATTTTGGAGGAATGTCCATACTGTTTTCCAAAATGGCTGGGCCAGTTGACATTCCTACCAACAACGGATGAGAGTCCTTTCTCCCCACATCCATCACCATATTTTTCTATCTTCTTTAATGGTTCATATTATCTAATATACATATTGTGCTCTGTAAATCCTCACAAGGGATGCATACAACAGAGATCCAAATAACTCTTCTAACTAAACATTCAAAATATTTAGAAAGTCATGCATATAGTCTACCAATAATGACCTATCAGAACTACCAGTTATTTAAGTTGTAACATACTCTCATTTTATCTTAGACTATTTTGTCAAGTGAATGAGAAGCTGTATGATAGATTAACACTTTCATCTATTACTGGCAGTAAACAACTTCTCTAGGAATTATGACTTTCTTTGGCAAGATAAAGAAAAATACCCAAATCAGGGTTCTAGCCCTGTCCTGCCACCCCAGCAGAGCCTCACAACAAGACCAGGCGACCACCAGACTCCATGGGGCCGTAATTTTCCACATCCGGACTTCCCTCTAGTCACAACTCCACCCAGCAGACCAGACTATCACAGCCCGGATCATCCACACGCACCCTACAGCAGTTTTTTTTTTTCAATCCGGCCCAGGTATGCTGAATCAGAGACTCTCAAACATGGGGCAGAGCTGCTCCTTGCTCTCCTATGCTCAGCCGCTCATGAGGCGCCCGGGAGGCATGGCGGGTTCTAGCCCTGGCCTGCCACCCCAGCAGAGCCTCACAACAAGCTAGACGACCCCCCGACTCCATGGGGGCCGCCATCTTCCATATCCGGACTTCTCTCGTCACAACTCCACCCAGCAGACCAGACTATCACAGCCCAGCTCACGCGACTGCTAGCTGCCACACGGTTCATCAATAAATGCTTTATTCAGAGGTGACTACAAGAGTATGCCACCCGCACAGCAAGCCTGGCAAGCTGCTCGTGTCGTATTTGATATGCCAAATACCAGTAACATTTATATTAGGTCATTCTCATGACCTAATATAATGGTTTGAGGCTCTTTATGTTCCTGGAGCAAGCAGATGCCTTTGGGTTCTACTAGCATGAGACAGGACATATGGAGATATTACTGGTTCCCGCTCTAGCAAATAGATGATGAACAGGAAGATAGTGATAGTGACCCAAATATTTAAGGAGGAAACAATTCACAATGGTACGAAGAAGTGTGTTGTGTGTAATGAGAATAGACAAGAAGATTTGCCAATTTTTTTTTATAATTAAAAAAGTTCATATTTGGGTTTTGGTCATACAGTGTTCCAGCACCCATTCCTTCACCAGTGCCCATCTCCCACCACCAACGTCCCCAATTTCCTCCCCCTCCCTCAGCCCTCCTCCATGGCAGGTTCTTTATTTCTTTCCCTTGCTCTCTCTTTCTCTTTTCCTTCCCCCCCAGACTATGGATAACAGAAAATACATTAAAGGGTTGTCATGTGTATCTTTTTGCCTGTATTTAATGCTCAGTTCTAGGTTGGTATTAGTACCCTCGACAATTGTTAGCACACTGTTCCATTTTTCTGTCTTTCCTAGCCTCTGACTCCCACACGTTTGTGATAATTTCCACCTTTGACAAGACCTCCTGATCCATGTTTCACTTGAACTTGGATATTGGTATCATAATATGTACATATATATTTATGTCATGCAAATAAATGCAGTCATTCTGTATCTGTCTCTCTCCTTCTGGCTAATTTCACTCAACATAATCTTGTCCATGTCCATCCAATTATAGGCAAATTTTATAACTTCATTTTTCCTAACAGCTGCACAGTATTCCATTGTGTAGATGTACCAAAGCTTCTTTATCCAGTCATCGATTTTTTGGGCACTCTGGTTGCTTCCAGATTCTGGCTATTGTGAATAATGCTGCTATGAACATAAAAGTAGGGATGGTGTTTCTGCTGCGTATTTTTGGCCTCCCAGAGTAGATTCCCAGGAATGGTATGGCTGGGTCAAATGGGAGTTCAATTTCTAGTCTTTGGAGGAATGTCCATATTGTTTTCCAGAAAGGCTGTACCAGCTGACATTCCCACCAACAATGGATGAGTGTCCCCTTTTCCCCACATCCACGCCAGCACTTGTTGTTCTTGCTCTTTTGAATATGTGCCAGTCTCTGTGTTGTAAAATGATATCTCATTGTTGTTTTGATTTGCAACTCTCTGATAATTAGTGATGATGAGCATTTTTTTCATGTTTTTTGAGATTTGCCAAATCCTTATTTGACTCAACTGCAAAATATTGACCTGACAGTGATCCAGGGGAAGTCAGAATTTCAGCACCCACTTACTATTTAACAACATCATAATGATTAATTTAATGCAGTAGTTTCAGATCTTGATTTATTTTGAAGCATACCTTTATAACCAAACAGCTTTACTGTGTTTCATAGGCATAAATAGTAGGTGGAATATCTTCTCTCAAAGTCTTCCATAGCTATTCATCTATTCTTTTAGAAATCCATAGAACTGCTTTGCAAGTTCTCCATGAAGATCTAGGACACCTTTTGTCCCCAGAGGTTACTTAACTTGTAAGGTTCACCTGTTGTAGACATGAAATAACAGAGTTCTGTAGTCTAGAAGTTGTTTCTACCTCTATATTCTCTAGATTTGATTTTTAGCTAATTTTTACACTTTCACTTTACTATGTTGGATTATGGATGTATGTTTAATCTTAAAAAATATAAAAATAATGAAGCAATTGGCTTAAGGAAAAGAGAGAGTTCCAAGCAGAAAAGTTTAAAAGTAGCATCTTCCCATATACTTGCTTCAATAATGATTCAACATTGACTTTCAAATGCTCATGTCCCTAGTCAGGTCTGAAAGTGCTAAGGTTTTCAGAAAGAGATGATGCTATACTTATTAGAGAATTGGATTTTCTGTGCACAAGTGGATGCTGACTTATTATAACAAGGTATCTACTTAGGAAATTAATTTTTAATCCATACAATAATTATCTAGTCAGAAATCAAAGTTCTTGGGATAGGTAAAAATAGAGTTGCCTATATTTATCAGTTTTATATCATATGCTACTGCTATTCATTTTGCAACTATTCATGAAAAATCAGATGCAAAAAGTAACTTGCAAAACTTAACTGTATTTTAATTGTAATTTAAAATGAAGCAATTGCAATATTTATAATTAGTAGTAATTATTCTATAATCACTTGATAGGTGATTGCTCTATCTTTAGAATCACTCTTTAAACATTGTAGTAAAATAGAAAACATTCAGAATATACTTCTAAGGGGAAAATACAAGATATAAAGTTTCTCTCAGGGAATAAAATTGTTCCCAATGAATAAAATATGTGACTACATCAAATATTAAAGTAGCAGAATATTAGTGGTATTTATAAGAGATAAAGGGTAGTTGGTAATGTTAATTTTATTCTTTATTTTTCAATATTTTAAATATTTTACAAGGGTTTATATTTATTTTTAATAAGAAAAACATTACCAGCAGGAAGAAAATTAAAACTATGAAGGATCCCCCTTAAAAATAAAAGCATAATTTCCAAATTATCCAGAAATGCCATTAGGCATTAACCAAAAGATATGAAAATTCTATTTTTAAAGTCTATTTGTGCCACACCCAACATCTTGCTGAAAGAGAAATGACCCAGTATCATATCCCCAAAAGAATATGATACCTCCTCATCTTCCTAGGTAGACTGACCTGGGTAGGCTGATTTCCCTCTCTGCCTGATGGCACAACAGACCACAACAACACCCGACACCCTACAACTTAGAAATGACCCAGATCCACAACCAAACCCCATCGAACTGTTCTAGATCATGACAATTTGACCAGAGAGCATGACACCTAGTCATGGGCTATGATTCCGGACCATAACAACTCTCAGCCCAAAAAAGTTACTGCAAGTGTAATGGGAAATTTACATAGAAAACCAGCAAGCTCAATGAGCCTGAACAATAACAAAGAAGTCTCAAACAGCACTAACCAGCACTGTTGGTTCTCAATGACTTTATTAACATAATTACAAGCTACAACAATGATTATAATTTGACCTACGGTTTTATCAAATTGAACCACAGAGAGATACACAGTTGAAATGCTGTTCATGATTGATGATTTCAGTCATATAATTTTCCAATACCTGTCACTTCATCAATGTACATTTCCTACCACCAATACCAATGTCCCCAGTTTCCTTCCTACTACCACCCTGACCTCTCTCTCTCTCTCTCTCTCTCTTTCTCTCTCCCTCCCCTTTTGCAGTACAGATATTGAAAGGTTATTGTGTATATCCTTTACTTACTTTCAACTCTCAGTTTTTTTTTAATCACATACTAACTCAATCAACACTCAGAGTTCTTGTCCAGGGTATTGATCTAAGTTTTGATAATTCCATTTGCCTTTGTGTTGTAATAAGCAATATGAAGTAAATTTGATGGTACCTGCAAGGGGGTAGACTGGGAAGTAGGTGGGAAACTGGGGATATTGATGGATGGAAAGGTCACTCTCTGGTGGTGGGATTTAATGCTAAAACAACTGTATTATGAAAAACTTGATAAATCATGGTGTTACAATAAAATTTTTTAAAGGATGCTTGTATCTCTATGTTCATAGCAGCTTTATTTAAATAGCCAAAGCATAAAACCAGCCTAAATATCCATCAGAAGATGACTGAATAAAAAAAAAACTGTGGTGCTTGCCTGTCATTAGAAAGATGCCTGTTGTGACAAGATTAATGGAATTTGAGGTGATGTGCTAAGTGAATAAGTAAGGAAGTGGAAGACTATTATTAGATGTTTCACTCATGTGTGGAATATGAACTACTGAAGCATGCTAGCAAGAAACAGACCCAAAAAACCTTCCCAGTGGAGTCTCTGGTGGTAGCAAAGGAAAAGGGGGTATGTTTGTGAGTGGAATGTGTCCACAGTCTTTCTTTCTAGAGGGAGATTGCCATTAGCACCTTAGTGTCAGGATTCTTGACAGTTGCAAACATATACACGTATGAAACTAGATCTCTAAAGTGCCATAATATTGTAAAGCAATCTTAAGTCAATGAATTTAATGATCTGACAAATCATTAAATGAATAACAGAGTATTACCTAATTGAAGTGATAATGGACCTCATCAGATTTATTAACTCATTAAAGGTATTGATGTTTGGTGGCAAATCTTTTAAGAATATCTTTAAGTTTCCTTATTTGCATTGGTAAAAATCATATAGCAATCACAAATTTGCTCTTATTTATTTTCTGATTATTCTATTTGCCATTTCTTAAAGTTTTGTTGGAACAAGTTAATGTTAACTTGTTATGTGCCTAAGGGGCCCATTCTCTCTCCCTCCTAGGTATGGGAGGGAGTAAAGGGTCATTGGTGGAGGCAAGGTCACACTGGTGGTGTTGGAACAATTAATGCCTGAAATGAACAGCTTAATAATGAACAACTCTGTAAAATCATGGTGTTTTAATAAAAGTTAAAAAAATTTAAAAAGAATAACTGTTTCATAGAAAATACTACAGTTTACCAATATCTTTCTTATACATTGGGTCTTATAGTAGATTGGTTTTTATATAGTCATTGTTTTCATGCTATAAATAGAAGTTGCTCGTTACAACGTATGCTTTTAATAAACATTTGTTGAATGAATGGTGAATGAGTAGGAAATATTCCTCAGATTTTAATAAGTGAAGTTATCACTTGACCACTTTTTAATTCATTATGGTTTTGAATTCTTGGATTTTTTTTCTTTTTTGTTTTTTTGAGTCACATCAAGTTGTGCTCAGGGACTCAGAGTTTACTCCTGTCTCTGCACTCAGGCCTCATTCTTTGAGGGCTTAAGGGACCAATGGGATGTTTATGAGCAGTTTTCCAACACATAAGTTAATCATAATTTGCTAACCTTCCCTATGGAGGATTAACTTTAATATATTTATAACAGCAGTATAAATTCTACTAATAAAAAATGGATGTATCCTAATAAATGGGTGACTTCTTCTGTCAACATAGAAAAAGAAAACATCAAACCTTAAGTAAATGTGACTCTGGTCACAAAACTCCCCCAAATGGTCATGAGTTTTTGTTCACTTGTTTGTGTAGATTCCCCCAACTGTGAAATCTCTTGTCTTTACAAAAATGATTTTGGCTGCTTCTCTTTTTACCACTAGTTCTCACAAATAGTATTTAGTCCCTCTAATTTAACATGTACAACTAATTAAACTGTTACTTAATGTTTTTCTTTATGATGTGAGCCTATGAACTATTTAAACTACTTAGAAGCAACAAATAATATAGTAAAAAAATAAATTTTAAGATCAGTATCCATAACACATTGCTGTTGTCCAAGCAGACAGAAACAACTTGAATAACTTGAAATAAGAAGGTTCTTGGGAGCTGGAGAAAGATTGCACAACAGTGCGATGTTTTCCTTGCAGTCAGTCAACCTTGGTAAAATACCCAACACACTACCATAGTGCCCTAAGCACCACCAGGAATGATCCATGAAGTGCAAAGCCAGGAGTAAGCCCTAAGCTTACTCAAATACCACTAAGCATGACCCAAAAACTAAAGAGGGGTAAAAGGAGAAGCTTTTTGCACCATGAAAGGAATGTGATGTCTAGAATTAAAAGACACCCCACAGGCTGAAAGAAAATATTTGCTCAACACTCATCTGACAAAGCATTACTATCCAAAATATATAAATCACTTATAAAATTGAACAAATGAACAACCCCATAAAAGTGGGGAGAAGTGATGAACAGACACTTCTTTAAAAAGCAACAAGCATTTTAATCTTTCAGTACCTATATTGCAAACCATAATGCCCAATAGGAAAGAGAGAGACACAGAGAAAGAGAGAGAGAGAGACAGAGACAGAGACAGAAAGTGAGAAAGTAGAAAACTGCTGCCATAGAGATCACGCTGCGGGATGGGACGGGAGGGGACATTGGTGGTGGGAAATGCACACCCGGTGAAGGGATAAGTGATGGAACACTATGACCGAAACCCAATCATGAACAACTTTTCAACTGTGTACCTAGTGGTGATTCAATTGTCACTTGTCATTTGTGTTCCTATTGCTTGAGTGGGTGCCAGTAACGTCTCCATTCATTGGGAACGAGGTCCATTATTGTTACTGTTTTTGGCATATTGAATACACCATGGGTAGTGTGCCAGGCTCTGCTGTGGCTCTAGGTACATCCCAGGGAGCCCAGTCTTTTTCTATGTCAAATCATCAACCTTCTAGGGCCCATGGGGCAGAGCCCTGGGTGTAGACAAGTCTGTCTCCTGTCTGTCACCTGTAAATACACCCGGGCACCACAGCCACTCCTGCAACACCCCAAGGGGCAGGGAAACTTTCCACCAGTACGAAAATCCTTGAGATGAATCACCTGATGGTGATTCAATTAAAAAAATTCAATTCAATTCAAAAGGCATACGTATTGCAATCCACAATGTGTAAGAGAAGAGATAAAGAATTTGCCATAGAGGCGGGCTGGGGAGGGGGAGGGAAGTGGGGACATTGGTGTTGGGAAATGGGCCCTGGTGGGAGGGGGATGGGTGCTGGAACACTGTATGGCGGAACCCAAACATGAACATCTTTGTAATTGTATATCAATGGCGGTGTATAAAATATTTAAAAAAAAAAAAAAAAAAAAGGCATACAGATGACCAACAGATATAATTAAACGTGCTCTCCTTCATTAGCATTTATTATCATCACTATCACTATCAATATCTTCCCGTTGATCATCTATTTGCTAGAGTGGGCACCGATAATATCTCATATGTCCTGTCTCATGCTAGTGGAACCCAAAGGCATCCGCTGGCTCCAGGAACATAAAGAGCCTCAAACCATTATATTAGGTCAGGGAATGACCTAATATAAATGTTACTGGTATTTGGCATATCAAATAAGACACAAGCAGCTTGCCAGGCTTGCCATGCGGGTGGCAAAACGCTTGTAGTCACCCTCTAAATAAAGCTATTATTGATGAACCGCGCTGCTGCCCCCACGAGCCAGGCTGTGATAGTCTGATCTGATGGGTGGAGTTATGATGAGAAAGAAGTCCGGATGTGGAAAACGGTGGTGCCCATGGAGTTGGGGTGGGGGTTGTCAGGCTTTTTGTGAAGCTCTGCTGGGGTGGCAGGCCAGGGCTAGAACCGCCCATGCCTCCCGGGTGCCTCAGGAGCGGCTGGGCACAGGGGGAGAGCAAGTGTCAGCTCTGCCCCATGTCTGAGAGTCTCTGGTTCAGCATACCTGGGCCAGAATGAAAATAAACTGCTGCAGGGTGGGTGTCGATGATCCGGGCTGTGATAGTCTGGTCTGCTGGGTAGAGTTGTGACGAGAAAGAAGTCCGGATGTGGAAAACGGCTGCCCCCATGGAGTCGGGGTGGGGGGGGGGGGTCGGATTGAAAATAAACTGCTGCAGGGTGGGTGTTGATGATCCAGGCTGTGATAGTCTGGTCTGCTGGGTGGAGTTGTGAAGAGAGGGAAGTCCGGATGGTTCGATTCTCGGTATCCCATATGGTCCCCCGAGCACTGCCAGGAGTAATTTGTGTGCAGAGCCAGGAGAAACCCATGAGCATTGCCGGGTGTTACCCAAAAAGCAAAAAAAAATATTATCATAAAAATTCAATTAGAAACAACAGTGAGATATCATCTGATACCAGTGATGTTAGCACACATCTAAAAAGAGCAGTGTTGGATGTGTGCTGGAACACTGTATGACTGAAACCCAATCACGAACATTTTTGTAATTGTATATCTCTTGGTGGTATAATCAAAGTATATTTTAAAAAAGAACCAATGTTGGCATGGATATGGGGGACAAGGAACCTTCCCTATTGGTGGGACAAGGAATATTCCCTATCAACTGGAAAGTCTCTGGAAAACAATATGAGAGCTTGCCCAAAACTAAGAATTGATATTCTATAAGATCCAGCAATTCTACTTCTGGGCTTATACCCCAAGAACCCCAAAACACTACTTCAAATAGACATGTGTGCTCCTTTGTTCATCGCAACACTATTCACATTAGCCAAAATCTGGGGGGGAAAAATGAGGGTTCCACATTAAATGACTTGTAAGCAGATGGTGGTATATAAGCATGTCGGGCGCTCCGGGGTCCCGCTCGGGCGGTTCCTCTACCCCGAGCGGCGGGAATGGATGACACTGGAACCGTGCGGTTTTAAAAGGGCTTTACTTATCACAGGTTCAGGCTACAAATCAGCAAAGGAAAACCCGATGCTTAGGGATTCCAGGCTAGAACCCCAGCACGTAGGCCAAGATGGCGACCCCGTGTAAAACTTCAAGGGAATAGCGCTCGGTGAGATCCCCCGGAAGAAGACCGGGAGGCGGGGCGGCTAGTTATACCCCCACCCCGCAACAGACCTTCCTCCATGTTATGGAAGCGGGAGGGTCTCCCTCGGTAATCCTCCTGCATCTCCCTAGGGCCTTTCTTCTAATGTTTTGAGCCGGGAAGGGAAGGCCTTTGAAATGTAGAGAGGGGTTTCTGAGATGGCATGTCACTGTACCAAAGATCAACACCAATGCCAGTTAAATATTTCTCCAAGCCTTCCAAGTCTCTTACTCTGTAGTTTTATTTTTATCGGGCATGCTTTTGTTTGGAAGCAAACAGCATTTCTCTCTGGTAATTACCGTGTCCTGTGGCCAGGCTAATATTGGTTAGATCATAGTAATTTTGTAGCTGGGAGAATATTTATCCAGTGTACATACTGTCGGATAAACCACATTAGCTACCCCCTTACTAGGTTTCGGGAGGCAATCAGAGCGTGCGTGGCCCTTAGTGTTCAAGCACAGTGGAATACTACTCAACTATATAAGAAGATGAAATCATGTGATTTTCTGCTCTATGATTGGAACTAGCAAGTGTCATGATAAAGTCTGTGAGAAAGAAACTGGCCACTACAGAATGATCTCTCTCCTATGTGAGACATAAAGAAACATAGTAAAGGAGCAACAAATGGCCAAAGGCAGCAGAGTCTGAGTACTTGTCTATAGAAAGGAACTTCCCAAGCACTGCATGTGGTACTTGGGAGGGGACTCTGAGAAGTGAAGCAGATACTCTGGCCGGAGGGTGTGGTGTTGGAATCTTGTATTCGTGAAACTCTACCTTGAATAATATTACAAATCATGGTGCCTCAAATGAAAAGAAACAAAAATGCAATTAATATGAAATAAAAGTACACACATAATATTTAGGTAATATTGTCCAACATAATTAACTATGGATAAAAAATTATATTTGAAATTCCTGGAAAATATAACTCCTAGGAAAAGTCAGTTGTATAGTATTAATTGTTCAATTGAAGAAAACTTAAAATATCTGGGGGCAAGAAAATATTTTATTGTGTTGAATTTTTTTGGGGGGTCACACCTGGTGATGCTCCAGGGTTGTGGCTCTTCGCTCAGGAATTACTCCTGGCAGTGCTGGGGGGGGGGGGGGGAGGACCATATGGAATGCTCGGATCAAACCTGGGTCATTTGCAAGGCAAACACCCTACCTGCTGTGCTATCGCTCAGGCCCCAATTGTGTTGAATTTTGAATGAAATTACTCAGAAGATTTCAAGGAAGGGACATGTAAGAGGTGATACACGGTGACTTCACTGGTGTCTCTACTGCAAATATAGATTACATAAGACTGTTTCTTGCTCCATTTACCCCCAAATGATCAATTTTAAGATTCTAAGAAGTAAACCTGGTGAATCAGTATATAGTGAATGAAAATAGCATTCAAAGATATTGTCTTTTTTTTTTTTTGGTTCAAATCCTTATTAAACGTACATTTGAAAAATCAGAATGCATGGTTGTGTACTTTAAAGTATGAATATGAGAGATCTATGAATAGATATAGATTTGAGGGTGTTATTGATTGAAGAGGATCTAACCAAATATTTCAAGATTCACCACATATTGCTCTTTTTTATAAAATCAAGGATTGAATTATTCCATCTTAATGACTCATTTTACTTTGACTTACAAAGGTACCTGTAAACAAAATTCGCTTTGTTCAAATCATATTGAAATAACCTCAAATTGAATTGTTTTAAAGTACTGTTTAGACTCTGGGGTGTTCTCAGAACTGGAGTGGCTGAGTCCTCCAACCCCAGAAGCTCCATCCCACACCGACCATCTTACCAGCAGAGAAATAATCCAGCTTCACAACTAATCTCCCAAAGAATAGGATGTCCCTGAATCTTTCAGATTAACTGATTGACTCTGAGTCCTTCCCAAACTGATTCTGGGCAGATTCCCCTTACAGCCTGAAGGTACAGCAACCCACAGCCACACTGACACTGACACCCTCCCACGTGGAAACAGCTCAGCTCCACAGACTAATCTTAAAAAGAATGAGGAGCAGTTGAATTTTTCCAAGTAGGGACCATCTATTCTGATATTTTTCATAATGCGGGCCAAATGTGTGTGTTTGTGTGTGCACGTGTATGTGCCTGTGTGTGTGTGTGTGCCCCTGTGTCTCGTGACCCCCACCACACTCTAGAAAACACCTACACCTGGCTTCTTGCCAACAGAGAAAAGGCCCAGCTACACAACTAATCTCCAAAAAGAACATGATGCCACTAAATCTTCCTCGGTAGACAGATTGGGGCTGAGAACCCTGGGGCTTTCACAGAAAGGGGGCAGATTCCCTTTTCTGCCTGAAGGTACAGCAGCCCACAGCCAGACCCAACACCTTGCAACTTAGAAATGGCCCAGCTCCACCACTGAATCTCATCCAACTGCCAAGTCAACAAATTCCTGGACCTCAAATCCTACACCTCAAGTTTCGAAGTACTGTCAACCCTTAGCTAATGTGATGAGAAGATGGAAGATCAGCAAGTTGAATTAGCCTAAACAATAACACAGAGTTGCAACTAGCACTAACTAGCACCGTAGATCATCAATGTCTTTAGGAACATAAGTTGAAACATAACAATAATCACAAACAAATTCTTATTGAGCTAAAATGTGATAATTCCATTGCTTTTGTGTTATAACAAACATGAAGTAAATTTGTTGGTGCCTGCAAGGGGCAGGCTGGGATGGTGAGTGGGAAACTGGGAACATTGAGGGAAAGTCACACTGGTGGTGAGAATGGTGTTGGAACATTTAATGCCTGAAACGATATATTCTGAACAACTTGGCAAATCATGGTGTTATAATAAAACTTTTAATTAAAATTAAGGCACTACTGTAGGAAGAAAAATACCGTTTAGAGCACCTTTTAACAATTAGTATCAGGCAACTTGCATTCAAATGAAGCAATTATTTCTTTTAACAGTATCACCATGAATTACAGTTACAAAGTTATTCATGATTAAGTTGCAGGCACACACTGTTCTAGCACCAATCAACCCCCTTCACAAGTGTCCACTTCCCTCCACCGGTATCTCCAGTTTCCCTCCTACTGTTACTGATAAGGTTTCATGCATGTCACTTTACCTCCTTTTGGCACCTGGTCCTGGTCCAGAGTGACCACTTCCCTCTATCATGGTAGTGGTGCATTTCCTGACCTTTCCCCACTCTCCCAACTCAGTGGGAAGCTTCATGCTAGGGACCAGGCCTGCTCTTTGTTTCTTCTGCTTTGGGGATTTAATTATCCCCCTACTAAGTTTCTGTATATCTCACAAATGGCGAGATCATTCTGTGTCTCTGGGACAAATATTTTAAAGTTTCCAGGAATATTAATAACATTGAGACAAAGGACTAAAGGTCAAATGCCTAAATGGTTTGAAAGTTATCCTGTACACTTTAAAATACCATGCAAATGCCTACCTGTCCGAATGCAAGGTGCCCTCCCAATGGAAAACCAGCAGGACAGTTCTACTGTTCAAGAAGGGAGACATTCACGACATCGGCAACTATCGCCCCATCTGCCTGTTGTCCGTCATCTACAAACTGTTTACACGAGTAATCCTGAACAGGATTAGCAGAACACTAGATGAAGGACAACCATGCGAGCAAGCAGGCTTCTGGAAAGGATTCAGCACAATCGACCATATCCACACAGTAACCAAGCTCATCGAGGTTTGTAGGGAGTACAAGATGCCGCTCTGTCTCACGTTCATTGATTTACAGAAAGCCTTTCATTCTGTGGAGACTGAAGCAGTCATCGAAGCCCTAGCCAAACAGGGTGTTCAAACCCAGTACATCAAGATCCTTCGTGGAGCTGTATTACGGATTCACCACCAGAATCTCACCATTCTACAAAGAAGTGATCATTAATGTGAAAAGAGGGGGTTCGACAGGGTGATACCATTTCACCAAAACTCTTCAGTGCCACCCTCAAGAACATCATGCGACAATTAGAATGGGAAGGAATGGGAGTGAAGATAGATGGTTGGCAACTACACCACCTCTGCTTTGCTGATGACATCGTTCTAATAACACCAAACATTAGCCAAGCGGCATGAATGCTGCCTGACTTTGACCGAGAATGTGGAAAGATAGGTCTACAGCTGAATCTGAAGAAAACTATGTTCATGAGAAATGAACTAGTTCCAGAAGCCCCATTCACTCTCAATGGAACAGACATCTCTGAATGCAGCAGTTATGTGTACCTAGGTCGAGAAGTCAACATGATGAACAACTTAAAACCTGAGCTGCGCAGGAGGAAGAGAGAGGCATGGAATGCCTTCAAAGGCATCAAAGAAATAGCTAAAAGGACAAAGAACCTCCGGCTCCGGGTACATCTCTTTGACTCCACCGTTCTCCCTGCATTAACATACATCTCAGAGACCTGGGCCCTACGAAAGCAGGATGAGAATGCTATTCGGGTCTCCCAGAGAGGAATCGAAAGAGCTATGCTTGGAATATCACACCTCACTGAGAGAGGGAATCCGGAGTTCTGACCTCCGTCGCTGTTCCAGAATCAGGGGACTCTGTCTCGTTTGCCAAGGCATCGAAAATCAGATGGGCTGGACATGTAATGCGATTTGGAGACAACCGCTGGACTAGAGCCATTACCGACTGGATCCCATGGGATGTCAAAAGATCACGTGGCCGCCCCACCTACAAGATGGTCAGACTTCCTTGTTAAGACCCTGAAGGAACGGTTTGAGGCTCTTCATATTCCTGAATCAACCAGATGCCATTGGGCTACATTGGCACGTGATAGGGTCCAATGGAAATGTTACTGGCGCCCGCTCGAGCAAATCGATGAATAACGGGATTAAAGTGATCAAGTGATCAAGTGATAATTTTACCTGTTAACATTTTTTGTTTGTTTGTGATTTAGTTTCATGTCCACACCAGGTAATGTTCAGAGTTAACTCCTTTCTTTGCACTCAGGAATCATTTCTTTTTTCTTCTTTTTTTCTTCTTTTTTCCCTCCTTTCCCCCCCCAACACTGCTCTTCATTTGAATAAATAAAATTAATTTTTGTTGGACTAAACAAGGTTATGACTATAACCCTAATGATCTCTAAGATTCATTATCCTTTCAGTGATTCTTGGTCCATAAAGGCAAATCAAAAAGACCTGGTACTATGATGCTGCTCTGCTTCTGTGGTTTTAGGGGTTCCCCGGGTCACCATGGCAGTGGGGGGCTCCAGGGCCATACCTGGCAGTGCTGAGATGTCCCCGGGAGGCACCCACCAATGCTTTAGGGACTAGGTGATGCCAGAGCCGTTGAAGAGAGTTGGGTCTAATATGAGGCACCACCTCATATGAGGTGAAGCTTTTACTATCTCTCTGCCCCCCACCAATATACTTTTGATAGGATGAAAAGAAATGAAAACATGTCTGCTAAGGTAGAGAATGTTAGGTTGCAAACTCTACAACAGTGTGTTGTTATATCATGCAAAAAGATGTTACTATAAATACTTTGCAAGTTTCAAGTTGTTGGAGCTCAGTGCTTCCTGGGGCTGTTGGGGAAGACTTCACCAGAGTCTTTCTTCTGTTTTTAAATCAAGACCTTGGTGACTTTTTATCACATAGCCTAAATTAATTAATAGTTGACAACTGATGAATATTTAGGAAGAATATTTTTAATCATTCCAGGATTTAGAGTTGCATTTGTTTCCGTGGAACATATGATTTTAGTGCCTTAACTCAGATTCTAAAAGATAATGAGTGATATTTAGAGTCAGAAAGAAGTACAGTGGGTAGGGTGCTTGCTCTGCATGGGGCCAATTCAGGTTCTATCCCCAGCACCCCATATGGTCCCCTAAGCCCCACCAGAAGTGACCTCTAAGCTCAAAGCCAGGACTAATCCCCTGAGCACTGCTGTGTGATCCCAAACAAAACAATAGAAAAAGATGATACCTTCAGATGTGGTATCTACTCAAGAATATCTTTTCAAGTTTTTTCCAAAAAAGCAACCATGTGCAGTGTAGATAATTTTAGGTATCACTTAGTTCTCTGTCCTCCCTGGCAAACCATTGACTTCTACAGTCCTGCTAATGTACACAGCTACTTGAACCAGTTACTCTCTCAGCAAAAAATTGCTCAATGCTTATTTATGCATTTCACAATCGTCCCTTAATTGTTAACATCAAATAAAGTAGGTAGGATTGTGATCTGGCCTAAGCTTAGAGGAATATTTTTATATCCCTCTCTCTGCAACAAGCATTAAAAAAACCTGGAATAATAAAATTCCGAGATAAGACCAGAGCAATAGTATAGTAGATAGAGCAATTGTCTTGTACACACCTGACTGAGGTTCAATCTCCAGTACCACATATGGTCCCCTGTGCCCTTCCAGGAGTGATCACTGCACATAGTCAGGAGCAAGACCTGAACACAGCTGATTGTGGTCAAAACAAACAAAAAGAAAAAGTTCACCAATATTTTTTATTACATGTGCAAGCATCAAGTGGTACTTAAAATAATATTTATAAAAAGTCCATTGAAACACTGTAAAAATTTGTTGAAGTTACAAACTAAAACTGAACTCATGCTTACTTGACCTATGGAAGGATCAGAGTTTGATTCCTGGTATCACATGGTCCTTGCCAGCACCATTGGGTGTAGCTTGATAGCACCCAGCACCTCTAGTCCCGTGCAATAACGTATCACCTGACTAACTGCTTGTTTCTGGTTTTTATATAGCCAGGCTGAGAATTTTTAGAAATGGTTCTTCAGCCTCCTGAACTTTTTATTCGACTCCCTTTCCACCATTTATCACAACCAAAATTAGTGTGGGTTGGAGGTGTATCTCAGTGGTACCATGAGCAAATACCATGCATGTATAAGACCCTGGGCTTGATCCTAACACTACAAAACAAATGAATATATTTAAAAAATGAAAAAAAGTGGCATTCACTTTTAAATGATTATGCTGTGGAATAATTAACAACATGAAAGGTAATTATTGCATTATGCCACCTGTGTATGAAATATGACTTATTAAAGCAAAGAAGCTTGACAAGAAATATCATCAACTTCTAGACTCAGTGGTAACTATGGTGGTTAGTAGAGGGAACGTTCAAAGGATCTGGTCAGGGGAAGGGGGGGTTTTTTTTTGGTGACAGGATGGTCCTGGAACTTTGGTGGTGTTCATATAGACAATTGCATACATAAATGGGTGTGAAGGGAACCCTCTGAAATTTCATGTATGTTAAACAAATGAGAGACTAATAGAATAGAATCTTAATTCAATTATAATATATTATGGTTTGTTAACCAAACAGAAAATAAATGTAAATATAGAAATTATTTATGTATTTTCCACTAAATATTTTAGTAATTTTCTAGGATTGTTTACAGCTGAAAATTTTAATATAAAATAGATCTGACTAAATATATCAAAACCAAGAGAACCATAATGTTTATGAGAATGTTTAACCTACTTGAGATCATTTGAAACACATAGCACTTTAGTTCTTTCATTCTGGTTGGAATTTGCTTTTATGTTGTTTGTCAAGTATGTGTCTATTAAAAATCATTAGCACTTCTAAGTCCTATTTTATTTGAAGGTAACAAAGCATCATTATTCCTAAATGATTTCATAATTCAGACTTCTCTTTCAGATTGGCCTTCCTCCAAATTAGTGTGGATTGATGAGCTGTTACCACATGTGGAATATTTTCCTCAATTATATGAGTTTCTTGTTCTAAAGCAAAGGTAAATGATGGGCTTATATGGAGAGAGAAATCCTGCTCAATTAAACTGTTCACCTGCAAAAGGTGTAAGACAAAGCTGGTTGGTGAACAAAACTTTTTTCCATTTTCTTAAATTTGTTTCTACTTATAATAAATAAAAAATGGCTGATGAGTATACTCTCTCAAAGTTAAGTAGTTAAATCAAAATGTATTTATGACACGTTTGAACAGCAAAGGACTAATTGAACTAATGTAAAAGATTTTTTAAATAATTATTCTATTGGTAGTGGGAAATGTACACTGATGAAGATACAGGTGTTGGAACATTTTGTGACTGAAACCCACTCATGAACAACTTCTTTAACTGTGTATCCCATGGTGATTCAATAAGCAAATAAATGAATCATTTGGGAAAACAGAAACAAGGTAAAGGACAACGGACCCAATGAGGACTATAAAGAAGAAAACCATGGCAAACTAACACTGAGGATAATGGGAATGGGACTCCTTGATATAGATAGAGTTATGGGGCTAGAGTATACTACAGTGGGCACGGCACTTGCCTTGGACGTGACCAACCTGGATTGGATTCAAAGCACTATATACATTTTTTTCTGAGAGCTAAGAGTAAGCCTTAAACACTCCTGGATGTGGTCCAAAAACCATAGGGGAAGGCAGAAAGATGGAGAGAGAGAGGGAGGGGAGAGACAGAGAGAAAGAGAGAGAGAGGAGAGAGAGAGGAAAATGAATATCCATTCATTGAATGTTAGAAGAGGAGCCAATTTGTAAAAACTTGGATGCCGATGAGGAGTCAATCAATAATACTTGGTGTGGTTTATTTGGTTGACTGATTTGGGGGGCCACACCCAGTGGTGTTCAGGGCTTACTGCTGGCTTTGCACTCAGGTATCACTCATGGCAGTGCTATGGAGACCATATAGAAATGCCGATGATTAAACCAAGGTCTGACATATGCAAGACAGGTGCCCTAATTGCTGTCCTATCTCTCCAGCTCCATTGATGCATTGAGTTATTATTGTTGTTGAGTTCAGGGATTAAACCTAAGGTGTCAAACATGCAAGGTAAGTACTCTACTACTGAGCTACATTTCCAGCCCAAAAATTCACTTTTACTAATTTCAGAGACATAATACAGAAATAGTGTTTGTATATATGTATCTATATTTCCTAACTGAAAAAGCCTACAGGAAATTATTGTCCAATACCAATAGGTTCTCCTGACATAAAGATCTTTGTTTCCATATATCATATGCAAGTGAAAGGAACAAGGGCTCCTGGGCAAATACTATTCCCTGTACTATGGTAGGAAATTATAGGATATAACTAAGAGAAACATCAATCTGGACTATCTTACCAGGAAGTAAGGAAGTACCAAATAAGGTTGGAGTGATACTTCAATCAAAGTTATAGCAGGTAGGGCATTTGCCTTGCATGCAGTGCTGACCCTTGTTCAACCCCCCAGCATCCCATATGGTCCCCTATTCCATATGACAGCACCACTGCCAGGAGAAATTCCTTAGTGTAGAGCCAAGAATAACCCCTGAGCATCACTGGGTGTGTCCCCAGAGCAAAATAAAACAAAATAGAATACCACAGACAAGTTTAAACAACAGAAATCATTTTTCACTGTTTGAAGTCCAAGATAAAGAGGTTGATATGTGTTCACATAATCTGTGTCCGCACAGAACAAGAGGAGAATGAAAGAGAGAGGAAGACAGGGACAGCAGGATAGAGAGGGAGAAAAAGAGAATTCTTGCTAAGCCCATCATGAGATCCTGTCCTCATGATCTCATCTAGACCTACTTATCATTCAAAGACTCACCTATCCAAATGCCGTTTCACTGAGGATTAGGAGTTCAACATACGAAATATTGGAAATATGCATAGATTTAGTCCATAACCAGATAATGAACTGTGACCCAGACAACAAAAAGGAATCCGTGGTGATACAAATGATAGAACAAATTACTAAATGAGGTAGAAATAAAGGCTCCTCGTAGGGACTGGAGAGGTAGTCGATAGGGCACTTACTTTGCAAGCAACCAACTTGGCTTTGATCCCAACACCCTATTTGGTCCCCTGTATCCTGCTAGGAGTGATTCCTGAGGACAGAGCCAGGAGTAAACCCTGACAACCATGAGATGTGACCCAAAAAACATACAAACAAAAAAAGTTCCTGCTCAGAGTAGAATTCCAATAATGTATTTTTAAAGGAAATAATAACCATTGGCCAAAAAAAATCACAGAATTATTATTTTGGCTTGATTTAAATGGATGATAAATTTAGTTGGTCAAGGTACAAAGTTGTATCAATATACAAAATTAAAGTATCATTCAATAGATACTTAGTATTTACATAATAGATAAATGATATTCACTGTATCACCGTATCACTGTCTTCCTGTTCATTATCGATTTGCTCTAGTGGGCACCAGTAACATTCCATATGTCCTGTCTCATGCTAGTGTAGTCCAAGGGCATCTGCTTACTTCAGGAAAATAAAGACCCTCAAACCATTACATCAGGTCATGGGAATGAGGTCTATAATTGTTACTGGTATTTGGCATATCAAATACAACACGCATAGCTTGCCAGGTTCTGCCGTGTGGGTGGCATACTCTTGTAGTCACCTCTGATCTCCAGTATTTATTAATGAACCGCGCGGCCACTTGCGGTCGCGTGAGCCGGGCTGTAATGAGCTCTTCTGCTGGGTGGAGTTCTGAGGAGACGGGAGTCTGGATGTGGAAAATGGTGGCCCCTCATGGAGTGGGGGGGTCGTCTGGCTTCTTGTGAGGCTCTGCTGGGGTGGCGGACCAGGGCTAGGAACCCGCCATCCCTCCCTGGGCACCTCGTGAGTGGCTGGGCACAGGGAGAGCCGGTAGAAGCTCTGCCTGATGTCTGTGAGTTTCTGGATCAGCGTACCTGGTATTATCAAATATATCAAATGATATTATGATAGAGAAATCAGGATGATTCTAATAGTATCAGGACAAATCGTTAACACTTGCCTTATAATGTGATGCACACATTACTTTTTATACTATCTTTGCAAAAATGCAATCCTTGAATTTAATTAGAGGGAATCTCAAGCAAACCCAGATTAAAAGAATCTTCGAAAGTCTAACATTCTGTTGGCAATATGGTTCACTGTTAAAGATATATGCCTGACTGTAATGTGACCAAACCCATAAGCACAACAAACACAAAAAGAAAGATGGTACAAAATCCAGTGACAATAATCTCTCTCAATGTCAATGGTCTAAATGCACCAATTAAGAGAAGGAAAAGAGAAAGAGAGAGAAAGGGAAAGAAATAAAGAACCTGCCATGGAGGTGGGCTGGGGAAGGGGGAGGGAACCGGGATGTTGGTGGTGGGAGATGGGCACTGGTGGAGGGACGGGTGCTGGAACACTGTATGACCAAAACCCAAACATGAACTTTTTAATTGTATATCTTTTTATTTGTATATCTCACGGTGGTATAATAAAATACTTAAAAAAAAGATATATATGCCTGGTATGTGTGATGCCCTGAGTTCAAACCTGAGAAAAAAAGAAAAAGAAATAAGGGAAGGAAGAAAACAATGAAGAAGGGAAGTAAGGAAAGAAAGAACTAACGGAGAAAAGAAAAGGAAGCAAAGTAGTAAGAAAGAAGGAAGGAAAAAGAAATAGACTTAAGTTAATCACAGACAAAGAAAAATTAAAGAAATACTCCCAAATTAATAGGAGACAAAGGTTAAGTAATTGTTCATACAATCTGCAGCACTACATTTATCCTGAGTTCAAGGAATTTATCATATATCATACTTTTAAATCACACATAACAAAAAGTACAGAAACAAGTTCTAAGTAAAATGGCTTTTAGTAAATAAGTACTAATCAATTACTAAGGAATCTAGCTGAGTAGAGTTTCATGCCTTGATCAGCCATAGCCTCCTTGAGCACAAATCTGTTTTGAACCATCTCTAGAATACAGGTATAAACTTAGATCTGTCAGAGTAGCTCTGTCTTTCACCAGACATTTTGCCCTATGTAGGACTGTTGGGTGACTCTCCCTACTGAGCCTTAGGCTCCGACTACACTTAGCTTATGTGAAGAGCTACTCGCTGCCTTTAGGGAATCTCTGGAGGATTCATAATGGGAGCTTGAGCAGAATTGGATTGATTTCATAATTTTATATGGCATAAACATTTTTTATCATGAATCTTGCTTGCCCCACTTCAATACTCTTTCTGTTCCCACGGGTCCCCACATGGGACATACATGTAGATATTCCAAGAGTACTTGGCCATGGATCAACCATAATGTAATCAGTTCTCCTAGTTCAAAGAAACATGCCAGTGCGCCTTTGGGCAAACAGACGCGTCTCTGATTCTAAAGGTAATGCCAACGTCAATTATTCTCATGGATTTTGGACCTTAGTGGGTTCTAGAGACCGGAATCAGCAGACTATACATTCATGGTAAAAAGAATTAATGCCATTTTCTACAAGGTATATTCAGAATTGCTTTCTAGTTCAGAGATGCAGCCCCTCCCAACTCTGCAAGGGAGATTTTACCCCAGGGAGTCAGCTCTGGCATTTGTGAAGCTTCAACCATAGGGCCCACCTGAAGATCTGCATTTCAATAGGATCATTTAACTGACTTCATCTCTGGATAGCCCAGGCCACAATGGGCTGGGCTGAAAGGTTTTGTCGGGTTTCTGTCTATAAAATAAGCTAAGAGAAAAGAACATAGGGCTTTTGGCCATTTTGGCTTCTTTTTGCCTTCTTCCTCTCCTCTCTGACTCTCCACTCTCTTCCCTATTGGGCCTTAACATTTGGTAGTGGACATCCTTGACCCTGGATTCTAAACCTACACATGGCCGAAGCCTAACTAGGAAAATAAATTTGGGGCTTTTTCCTGTTGTTGGAATGTATATCAGAACCTGTGAGAGTAAAGCCTTTTGAAACTGCTGGATTCTCACATCTTTCTCCATCTGCCACCGCTAATCCCCTGGGGCGAAGGGGATCCCCTGACCCTGCTCCCAGATTTTGTCAGGGCTCCTAGGGTACTCCAACAACTGGAGGTCCTACCAAGATTCCTGCTCAGCTCCCAAACTTTGTCGAGTCACACAGCATTCCCAAACATAGTACAAAATACAAAACCAGAAAAACAGTATCCTTAACATGATCCTTTCCATGTCCATCCATTTATAGGCAAATTTCATAACTTCATTTTTCCTGACAGCTGCATAGTATTCCATTGTGCAGATGTACCACAGTTTCTTTATCCAGTCATCAGTTCTCAGGCATACTGGTTGTTTCCAGGTTCTGGCTATTGTGAACAGTGCTGCTATGAAAATAAAAGTGCGGATTGTGTTTCCGCTGTGTGTTTTTGGCTTCCCATAGTATATTCCCAGGAGTGGTATGGCTGGAACACTATGTGACCGAAACCTCCAAACATGAACAACGTTGTAATTGTATATCTCACGGTGGTATAATAAAGTATTAATTAAAAAAAAAAAAGTCTCCTCTTCTGCTGTACAGGCCTTCACCACTGTCAAGTCACAGTCTCCCAAACTTCCATCTGAAGTAGCTCACACCCCTGTCTCCACCCTCTGTTGCTAATTAAATTGTCTTTTGATGTTATAATATGGACTCGCCTCAGAAGTATCATATTGTAATTTTTTTAAAAGTACTATCCTCTGCCTAAAAAGATATCTTATGATCTCAGAAGTGACTGATGTCTTTGTGTTTTGCTTGTAATCATTTTGTGGCCACACCCAGCAGTGCTCAGAGGCTAGTCTTTGCTTTGCAGATTCTTTACTATGCAAAGATTTGCTCTGCAAGAATTACTCCTTGTTGGTGCTTGGGGGCCATTGGGATGCCAGGGATAAAACCCACCCCTACCTGCTATACTATCTCTCCAGCCCTGATTCTTTGATTCTGAATCTACATAACTAGAAAGTCAGACTTTCTTGCTGATTTTTCTCTTCCCACATATTCAGCATGGCTGTCCAAAGAGTGGGTTTGCTTCTACTTCCATTTAAAGGAAATGTCACTGGAAAGATCAAACTTAATACTGCTGCTTTCCTAGAGTACATTGCTCAAAAATTTGTCACTAGACTTTCCACTTCCAAGAATGGGAGGCAAGTTTATGGACATCACCTCACTTCACAAATCAGTGAACAATGTTCTACTCTTACTTAAAATCATTGAGGTGACAACATTACCTCCCATTTTTATTGAATGGGAGAAATCATCTGCCCACAATGCATCTGATAAGGAGCAAACTTCCAGGAAACAAAAATAGCTGATAAAACTCAGTAACAACAAACCAATCAATAACTTGGTTTAAAATTTGCAGAAAAGACTGGAGAGAGTGTGCAGGGGTAAAGAAGGCACTTGCCTTGCACAGAGCTGACTGGTTCCATCCTCAATACTGCATATGGTCCCCAAGCACCATCAGAAGTGATCCCTAAGCATAAAGTCAGGAGTAAGTACTCAGGAGTACTGCCATGTGTGGCCCCAAAACAAAACAGTGGACAAGAAACTGGATTTCCAAATCAAATCAAAATGGATTAAAGATCTCAATATCAGACTTGAATCCATAAAGTACATTGAAGCTAAGGACATCCTCAAAGAAGAAACACCACTAACAAAACAACTAAAAGAAAAGATTATCATATGGGACTACATGAAGCTAAAATCTTTTGCACCTCAAAAGAAACAATGACCAAGATACAAAGACAGTCCACAGAATGGGAAAGAATATGCACCCAATACCCATCTGATAAGTGGTTTAATATCCAGGATATATCAAGCACTGGTAGTACTTTACAAGAAGAAAACAGCCAACCCCATCAAAAAATGGGGAGAAGAAATGAACAGAAACTTTGACAAGGAAGAAGTTCAAATGGCCAAAAGACAAATGAAAAAAATGCTCATAGTCATTAGTCATCAGAGAGACACAAATCAAAACAGCAATGAAATATCATCTCACACCACAGAGACTGGCACATATCCTGAAGAGCAAGAACAACAAATGCTGGCTTGGATGCAGGGAAAAAGGGACTCTCATCCATTGTTGGTGGGAATGTCGACTGGTACAGTCTTTCTGGAAAACAATATGGACATTCCTCCAAAGATTAGAAATTGAGCTCCCATTTGACCCAGCCATACCACTCCTGGGAATATACCCTGGAAAGGCAAAAACACACAGCGGGAGATACCATCCCCACGTTTATGTTCATAGAAGCACTATTCACAATAGCCAGAATCTGGAAACAACCAGAGTGCCCAAGAATAGATGACTGGATAAAAAAAGTTTGGTACATCTACACAATGGAATACTATGCAGCTGTCAGGAAAAATGAAGTTATGAAATTTGCCTATAAATGGATGGACATGGATAGGATCATGTTGAGTGAAATTAGCCAGAAAGAGACAGATATAGAATGACTGCATTTATTTGCATGACATAAATATATATGTACATATTATGATATCAATATCCAAGGTCAGGCGAAACATGGATCAGGACGTCTTGTCAAAGGTGGAAATGATCACAAACGTCTGGGAGTCAGAGGCTAGGTAAGACAGAGAACGGAACAGTGTGCTAATGATTGTCGAAAGTGCTGATACCAACCTAGAACTGAGCATTAAATATAGGAAAAAAGATACACATGACAACCTCTTAATGTATGTATTGTAATCTACAATATGGAAGGGAAGGAAAAGAGAAAGAGAGAGAGAAAGAGAAAGAAATAAAGAACCTGCCATAGAGGCAGGCTGGGGAGGGGGAGGGAATTGAGGACATTGGTGGTGGGAAATGAGCACTGGTGGAGGGATGGGTGCTGGAACACTGTGTGACCGAAACCCAAATATGAACATTTTATGAACATCTTTGTAACTACTTACCTCACGGTGGTATAATAAAATATTAAAAAAGAAAGGTTTTTTTTCCTATCCCCATTTATTTTTATTTTTTACCTGAATGGTTGAATCCTGTCAAATGCTTTCTCTGCGTCTATTTTTATGATTAACTTTTATTTTTTCCTTATATGAATATGATACATTGCATTGATTTACTTGCCTATATTAGACCACGCTTTCTAACCAGATTCTCTTTATCAAAAAAATCTAACAATTCACTCTAAATTTACAGAATACAAGGTCATAGAAAGCTGAATTTTTGAGGGGAGAGCTAAACTGTGCTGTTGTTCTAAAGGTGGCTAGTTACATCTTAAATTCATGGTAATAAAACTGTGAATGTGGTTCGGTTACAGGCAAATATGTGTATAAAACAAGGAAGAACTCAGCATATGTTTAGTAAAGCTTATTTTTTTTTAAAAAAATTTATTTTTACAATTACAAAGATATACAATTAAAAAGTTCATATTTCGGTTTTGGTCATACAGTGTTCCAGCACCCATCCCACCACCAGTGCCCATCTCCCACCACCAACGTCCCCGGTTCCCTCCCCCCTCCCCCAGCCCTCTTCCATGGCAGGTTCTTTATTTCTTTCCATTTCTCTCTCTTTCTCTTTTCCTTTCCCTCCAGACTATGGATTACAGAACATACATTAAAGGGTTGTCATGTGTATCTTTTTGTCTCTATTTAATGCTCAGTTCTAGGTTGGCATAAGTACCCTCGACAATTTTTAGCACATTGTTCCATTTTCTGTCTTACCTAACCTCCTGACTCCCACGTTTGTGATAATTTCCACCTTTGACAAGACCTCCTGATATATATGTACATATTATGATACCAATATCCAAGGTCAAGTGAAACATATATCAGGAGGTCTTGTCAAAGGTGGAAATTATCACAAAAGCTTATTTTTACCTGAATGGTGAAAAATATACACGATGGTAAAAAATGGCACACAATGCTGATATCACTCAAGTCAAGGCCAAAACTGATGGGCTGGTCAATGAGTGCTGTTGATGTGTTATATGGGGGCCGGGGAAATGCAGTATGCTAAGATATGGTTAATTGAATGAATACAAAAAACTTCCAAATACAATGCTTAAGAAATGCCCATCTTGTCGAGCCTGGTGGCCCTGCCCGCGAGCTGCCCACGGGCCAGCACAGGGCCTCACGGACGGCTGGGGAGGCTGGCGCCGCGGCTCAGCCGGGCCTAGCTGACCCTGGAACCCCGAGGAGGGCAGATGGGTTTGGGGAGTGGGCCCGTCCTCTGAGGGGTCCCGGAAGCAGCCGGATGAGACTCGCCCATCACACTAGCCACCATTTTTGCTGTCCGGACGCTGCGAAACGGCCTCAGACCAGATCAACAGAGCAAAGCCAGTTCGAGGCCCAGGTCGCGCGGCGCTAAGCGGCCGCCGGTCCACTAAAATAGTGAAACAGTAATGTCTTTTAATGCATTGCAGCCAACGAAGAGCAGGAAAGTTTGTTGGGAAGGAGATATAAAGAGGAAAGAAATGACATACAGAACCCGCCAAGTGGTTGAGGTGCGGGAGGGGGAGGGAGGTGGGGACATTGGTGATGGGAGATGGGTTTGGGCGGAGGGTGCGTGTTGGAACACTGTAGAACCAAAGCTCTACATGAGCATCTTTCAATTAAAAAAAAGGTGGAATCTTCCACAAACATGTGGGAATCAGTGGTTGGGTAGGACAGAGAAGGGAACAGTGTGCTAATATTTGTCAAAAATGATAATACCAGTCTAGAACTGAGCATTGAATATAGGAAAAAGATATACATGATGATCTCTGAATGTATGTATTGCAATCCACAATGTGTAAGAGAAGAGATAAAAGAATTTGCCATAGAGGCGGGCTGGGGGAGGGGGAGGGAAGTGGGGACATTGGTGTTGGGAAATGGGCACTGGTGGAGGGATGGGTGCTAGAACACTGTGTGACGGAAACCCAAACATGAACATCTTTGTAATTGTATATCACATGGCGGTGTAATAAAATATTAAAAAAAAAGAAATCCAACTAATCAATAATTTATTTAAAATTGAATAAATGACATGAATAGCTTTAAGTTACTGATAGAATGAGAAAGTTATTGGCATATCAACCCTATACTAAATACCTAAGAGAACAAATATATAAAATGTAGCATATACACAAGTAAAGGATATGAAAACTCTTGGGAAATTAGTGTTAGTTAAATGGATCTGTGAGACATTGGCTTCCTCACTCAGAGATTCAAAAAATAATTTAGTGTTTATTGTATTGTAGGACTACAACAGACAAAATGTTTTGCCTCTATGAAATTTAGATTCCCCACAATAGGGAAATATTCCATCAATAGGGAAAAAAAATTCATTACTGTTAAGCAAAATTTCCTTTTAAATTTTAATCTTGGGGCTGGAGAGATAGTTCAGGTAGGGCAATTGCCTTGAGCTCAGTTGACCCAGGTTTGATCCCTAGCACCCCATATGATCCCCCAAGTCCACCAGAAGTAAACCCTAAAAACAGCTGAGTGTCCCCTCCCCATTTTTAATCATATCTCTTTTTTTTTTTTGCTTTTTTGGGTCACACCCAGCAATGCTCAGGGGTTACTCCTGGCTCTGCACTCAGGAATTACTCCTGGCGGTGCTCAGGGGACCATATGGGATGCCAGGGATTGAACCTGGGCTGGCGCAGGCTGGCTGCGTGCCAGGAAAAGGCCCTACCTGCTGGGCTATAAACATATCATTTTAAATAGAATTTTTAGGATGCGATTCTTCTTAGTCCTTGCCTTTGCAAAACTTCCCAGTTTCACACAGTCATACATTTAATAGGCATACATTTTTCACATGTTTGTTTTGACACTTTGCCATGTTTCTCAATGGTTAGGTGGATCTAGTGGCTAGAATTGAATGATGGCTCTATTACAACTTGTGTGTGACATTTGGCAATCTCCCTTCATCACTAAAATGGCACTCATGACGAGACTTGACACAAAGTTGATACAGGAATGAATATTATTGGAGATGGAGAGATAGTACAGGAATTAAGGTGCTTGCCTTGAATGTAGCTGACCAGATCGAATCCCTCAAGCACAGCCAAGAGTGACCACTGAGCATAAAAAGAAGCACCGAGCACCTCTATGTATAGTATGAAATCCTTCTTTATTTTTTTTATTTTTTTATTTTTTTTTAAGTATGAAATCCTACTTTAAAAAGAATAAATATTATCAATGACATAAAACATAAAAGCATCTGGCACAGCATAGGAACTTAGTGCTGGGCAGGAGAGAAAGCACAGGACGTGAGATGCTTACATTGCATGCGGCTGCTTCAGTTGCAACCCTGATTCAAGTCCACGGCACCACAAAAGGACCCTGAATTCCACAAAGGTCACTCCCAAGCATGGAGCCCCAAATCAATGAAACAAACAACAACTAAAAAGAAAACAAATTCTTTCTGTTGGCTATTTTTACTTCTGTATCTTAATTATTATGATGAAAAAGTTATTTTCCTATTCAGCATATTTCAGAATAAGTCTAGTGGCACTCCTGAACTATTAATCATGTATGTTTACTCTAAGTAACAATCAGAAAGGGAAGTTTTATATAGATACCTTAGAGATGTAGGAGGTATGTCCATGGATTAACCATTAATCCTAGTTTGTAAAACCTGAAGGCCAGGTTGTAGGGTAGAAAGGGAGGTGAGAGAGACCATCTTGCCAGTCCGGGCCCAGTGAAATGCTGGAAGACTTAGGAATGTGAAGGAGGTCAGTATTCTGTCCTGAGTTTGCACTGAGCCCCCAGCGTAGACCTGCATATATCCTTTTGATGAATTGACAATGATCAGAAAGTATTATTAGATAGGGAAATCAATGTTGTGATTAAAGATTTGTGTCATCTGTTGTGTAAACCTAGAGAATGAATAGATTCTTAATTAGAGTCCTTCACTGGGAGGAGTCCTGATTATTTCACATATAATGAAGTTGCAAGACTCCTCGTTGACTGTCATACTTTAGCTCAGTAGGTGGAGCCAATTTTCCTCATTGGATAAACAGATTTAGCTCAATTATAAGTGGAAAATCCATGTGTCCTCTGTTACTGAGAGCTGCAGAGAGTGCTAACTGACTGGTGAACTCAGGTGCAGAGACGAAGTGTCAGAACATGAGTTCCAAAACAAAATCCATAGGAATCGTTGGAGCTCCTTTCTCAAAGGGACAAGTGAGTAAAAAGCCCGGTTTGGATTGCTGGAATTTATTACAAGGTTCAAGATTTATAATTAGTAGGGAATGAATATCTTGTTAACCAGGTCCCTGGAATATTTAGTAAATTCTCAATTCTTCTAGACATTTTCCAATATGATTATAGTCACAAATACAGTTATTCCTGTGATTCCTAATCACTTTTATTTGAATCAGATATTTTCCTCATATTTATAAGAGAATGTACTTTTATTTGCATGTATATGATTTCTGCATTGAAGCTATTCATTTAAAAAATTTGACTTACCTTGCTTTTAGTATTACTGTATGTAGGTAGAGCAAAAGAGAATTTTTAAAGAAAACTTGTTTGCTTAGTTACATAATTAGTACCTAGAAACCTTCATACACTGGCATCAATCTTCAAATTTTCTTTTTAATTTAGATGAACTAAATATATTGCTTTATGCAATTTTGTGAATGATGCTTATTATTTGAGCTTTAATGATTCTATGGAAGTGTTAGTTCGTGAACTAGATAGAGTCCTTTGTGTAAATAGAATTAACTTTTTGAGGGTTAGAAAAAGAAAAGAATGAAAGAAAGAATCTGACTGCTACAGACTGAAAGGACTAATTTATGAAATTGCCAGATTGTCAAAACATGCCAACGACATTTAAATATAGTCTTTTTTTCCTGCCTGGACACACTCATTCTGGCAATGCAACGTAATTACAGACACTCTAGACTTCAGCATGTCTGTGCTTACAGGGGTGGGGGGGAGGTTAAAACTAAAACAAACAAGACAGATTTTGTCACTGTGTGAAATGGAACTTTCTCCAAATTTCTCAGAATTCCCTTTGTCTATCTTGGCAGTATGTTAGTTCTGAATATTACTTTGTTTCTGTTTTCTTCACCATAAATTAATTGGGAGAAGTGTGAGGTTGGAACCTGATCTGAATTTTACTGTCAGAATTATAGCTTCTCTTCCCTGGAAGATCTTTCAAAGGTTGCTTCTGGACAGAGAGATTTGACTGACACAGAACGTTTCCTTTTATGTTGAGTTCATCTCACATGTTACATTGCACTCACCTATTCTTGGAATAGATTCCCACAAAGTGAATTAAAAAAGCAGACCTCCAAGATAAAAATGATGAAAGGGAGGAATAAAACTCAAAGAGTGCAGGACAAAGGAAAGAAGAAGGAAGAAAGGAAGGAGAGAATGAAGAAAACCACGAATAGCCTCTGCTCCTGGGTCTCAGTACAAAGCTTTCTGTGGATAACAGCCCTTTGAGGGAGAATCTTTTGAAACATAGCCCAAAGCTTTTTCTGTTCTTAGCAATTCCTTCACCACCACCCATTCCACCCCCTATAACTCTTCCCCAACTAAAGCATGGTCCCCTGAGAGCGAAGCTTCGAATTGTTTCATGTAAGGGGATTCAGAGAGGGTTGTTTTTTTAATACATTAAATCATAGAGTAAAGAGACTGGGGAAAAGAAGTCAACAGATAAGCAGCCCTCACAGTTCTCAACTAAAGGAAATATCAAAACATTTGACACACAAAGAACAGGCTTAAAGCGCAGGTGACTGGGAACTTGAAGTTGGAAGGGAACACCTCTCTGCTCACCCCCTCGCCACCAGGGAGGCAGTGGGAGGAAGTGATTGCAGAATAATTCAGAAGGTTCTCGGATGCACCTGGGGAAGCTGGAGCTCCGCTTTCCCCCGCTAAGCTGACCATGGGGCTCCAGGGAGGACAGATGGGTTTTGGGAGTGGGCCCATCACCTCCGGGGTCCCGGAAGCAGCCGGATGAGACTCGCCCACCACAATAGCCACCACCTTCACTGTCCAGACGCTGGGATACTACCTCACAACCAGATTAACAGAGCAAAACCAGTTCGAGCCACGTGGTCCATCAAAATAGTAGAAACAGTAATGTCCTTTAATCCACTGCATTCCATGATGTGCAGCAAAGTTTGGTGGGAGGGAGAGATAGAGAGGAGAGAGAAGACATACAGAACCCACCAAGTAGTTGAGGTGTGGGAGGGGGAGGGGTGGGGACTTTGGTGATGGGAGATGGGTTCGGGTGGAGGGATGGGTGTTGGAATGCTGTGGAACCAGAAGTCTACATGAGCATCTTGCAATTGTATGTCTAAAATGGTGTAATAAAATTTGGCGGGAAAAAAATAATTCAGAAGGTAATATATTTAGCTTATAGTTAACCAAAGCTCAGAGAGGTTTGTTCACTTGTTTAAGGACAGAGTTTTAACTGTGTTTATCTACCAAGACCAAGCTGTCTTGTCTGATCCCAAATCATATATCCATGATCTTTACTGATGCCTTTGTTAGATCCGTTGCTGATCTTACATCCCTGAGGCCACTGGGGATTGGGACTCAGTTTCAAAGTCAATAGAGATAACAGATTGATTCTAACGTGGGCAAATAACCAAAACCTCAAGTAATGATCAGTATTGAGAAGCATGAGAGAAGGGCCAGGGTAGAGAAATTGCTCTGGGAAATGTAATGAGTATGTTAGAGAACATATAGTATCTACTCAAGAGTTTATGAAATTTGTTGAAAGTTTAAAAGGGAGAGGAACTAAAGAACATGGAGCTTTGTCAACTTGACAGTTTTGAACAGCAACTATCAGCTCTGCACTTCAAAACGAATGGTGCCACATGTGTAGGAGATGTTGGTCCAAAACTAAATAATGTGGTAAAGACAAGGAAAACACACAGCCAAAGGCAAATATGAGTCAAGAAGTCTTTTAGCTGAGTTTTAAAGGAGACATTGAATGTACTGGATGGTGAGTAGGGGGTGCAGAAAGGAAATGGACAAAGTGTATTGGACAGAGGCGTATGGGTCCTTGGCTACCAGGATTGGGAGTCTGACACTGAGGATTTGCCTGACACCCAGGGATAATCATCTCAATATTTGCATTGGGAAGAAATATTTGTTTGGTTCACTCAGGAATCACTCCTGGCAGTGCGTGGCGGGCCATATGGGATGCCGGGATTGAACTCAGATCGGCCGCATGTGAGGCCAACGCCCTACCCGCTGGACTATCGCTCCGGCCCCAGGGGCTAGTCTTTCAAGATCAGAAAGAAAAAAAAATAACCTATCACATTGCACACTCTGAAAAAATATAATGTTTTCAAAGTTATTCAGAAAATGTGAGTCACCTTTTTGGAGTCTCTGACTTGCCCCTCACCCCAAAAAGCATTATAACAGAGAGTTCAAGATTTTCCAATAGCAAAAAAAAAAAAAAAAAGTGATTTCCTTTCTTGCCTTCTGTGGCAAAGGACCATTCACTCCTAGTGGCCACATTTGCTGTTGCTCTGGACCATGTGGTGTGGGGGTGGAGCCCAAAGGTCTGACTGAGTGACTGAGTGACCGGCTTTTGGGGCCTGAACACAGCTAAGGCAGTACTTTCCTGGGTAACCGAGGGCTTGCAGTCCCCATGTGGGAGGTCAGAACCTACCGGGCTTCGAGAGAGAGAGAGAGAGAGAGGTGTGTGCCTGCTGCCTCAGCTGACCACCTCCCGCTTCCCTCTGTCCAGGGGCTGTGGGCTACAGCTGTGTGCAGTTGTCCCAACACCACACCCGCCACCAGCGCGCCTGCAGTGTCCCACCGTATCCAAAGACCCTCCCCCCCCCCCCCCCACAGTGTGGTCATGGACCAGCTCAGCTTTGGTTTTCCCCTTATGCTTCTTTCTGTTCCCACATAGGAGAAGTTAATTTTTTTCAATGTTACAAGGTTGTTCATGATTGGGTTTCAGTCATACAATGTTCCAGCACCCATCCCTGTGAAGGGCACATTCCCACCACCAATATTCCCTGTTTCCCTCCCCACCCCCAGCTTCTCTCTATGGAGACAGTTTTCTTCTCTCTCTCTCTCTCTCTCTCTCTCCTATTCACTCACTCTCTCTCTCTCTCTCTCTCTCTCTCTCTCTCTCTCTCTCACACACACACACACACTCCCCTTCTGGTTATTATGGTTTGCAATATAGCTACTGAGAAGTTATGTATAAGAAAGGATTTTTTTATTGTAGAGGTGGGGACAGACATACACATAAAGATGAATTCAAGTTAAGCTCCTAAAATTCCACAAAACTGTAAATCAATAGGTTGATAAGTTGAAAGTACGTAAAGGTAGATAAGTGATAACCCCTCAGTGAATGTACTGCAAACTACAATGCGCAAAAGGAGGGAGGGGGTGGGGGGGGGGGAAGTGTCTGCTATAGAGGCAGACGCGAGTGGGGAGAGAAACGAGACACATTGGTGGTGGGAAATAGTCACCAGTGGAGGGATGGTGCTGGAACACTCTGTGACTCAAACCCAATCATGAACGGCTTTGTGATTGTCTATCTCATGGTGATATAATAGAATTTAAAAACTAAAAATAGAACTTTTTTTTCAAATCCTATGTATATTTTTATTGACCCATGATTTTGGGTCACTGTAAACCTGATCTTTCCCTTTAAGTTTCATCAGTAAATGCTCGAGATGAGAGCCTTCTACTGAGAATATACCACCTACACGGCAGAGCCTGGCAAGCTACCCGTGTTTTATTTACTTGTTTGCCAAAAACTAGTAACAATTATGGATCTCTGTTCCATGACCTGAAGAATGGTTTGGGGCTCTTCCTGTCCCTGGAGCAAGCAGATGCCCTTGGGTTACACTTGCTTGTGACAGGACTTATGGAGATGTTACTAGTGCCCACTCGAGCAAATCGATGAACAATGGGAAGACAGTGATACAGTGATTGGTTTTCCCTGCTCCAACACACGCAGTTCTAGGAATAAACACTGACTTTGGCACATCATTTCATTTAACATGAAATAAATTTTTGTGACTAAAAGATTTGCTAAAACAGTAGACTCAAAGAGACACATAAAATAGTTATTTCTTTAGTTCTTTAACCTGCCAGGAAACTGGAGATAATTTACTGCAAGGAGGAAGAGTTGTGCTCCCCTAATGTATAAACAGCAGGGCAGAATTCTCATGGACTGCACGTAAGCAGGTCACACCTTAAAATGTAGAGATGGTCTCTGTGGTGCAGCTCCCAGCTGATGATTTTTACCTAAGAGCCCAAACTTATTATGGAGAGAATCTACCTGTATGTCTCATGCCACACACTTTGTTTCTTGTGCGCCCCATCCCCCATCGCTACACACACACACACACACACACACACACACACACACACACAAGCCAAGTCTTACCATGGTTTGCAAAGATTTCTTTTTCTCCTTTTTTTTCTGAGCACCTACCTGTGTTGTGAGACTCAGCTAGCTGACACATGCCCATGCAGCCTTTCCTGACACTCTGTCACCAGCAGAGTGATGCAGATCTTGTTTGTTACTACCTAGTGTGCCTGCACTGAAGCAAATCTCCTTGTACTGTCACTAGAATTGAATATCCAAATTCTTTATGAATTTCTGAGTTAATCAAAGACAATAATCTCTCTTCTTTAAGTGTATCTCCATCTGCCAGTTGGCTTGTACAAAATATGTGCTTCCAATAGTGAACATTTGGAGGGATGGGAAAAAAAGATCTAGACTTGGAGATTTCAAGGACCGAGATGTGATCTGACTCTGCTACTCATTAGTTAGATTCCTTTAGGCAATTGTGCAACTATTCCAGTTCCTGGTCCTCCTGTTTGCCATAGGAGTAACCAAGGATGTTCTTGTGATTAAATGAGAGGATGAAAATTCCTGGCTCTGTAGAAACTGAAAAAAAAGTGAGCATGAATCTTCAACTGATAAAGTGATGGGTAAAAATTACTATTGTGGACATCTACTAGTCACGATAATTACTGACTTACTTTATTTTCAATTGCTCAGCCACGAGGAGGAGTGGAAGAAGGCCCTGCAGCATTGAGAAGGGCTGGCCTGCTTGAGAAACTTAAAGATCTAGGTAATCTGTTTTGTTTTGTTTTGTTTGGGGGCCATGCTCAGCTATGCTCAGAGCTTCCTGTGGCTCTGTGCTGAGGCATCACTCCTGGTGGGGCTTACCGGACCATGGGGATTGCTGGGGATTGAACCTGGGTAAACGACATGCAAGGTAAGTGCCCTCCCTTCTGTGCTATCTCTCTGGTCCTAAGATCTAGGTAATATTTTAAGTTAAAATATGCTCACCTAAATTTCTTTCTCACTCTGAAGAAGCAAATTATTGCTAAGATGTTATGCCTGGCTTGACATTGACTACATAGTATTTATAAGCATACCCTATGGAAGATAAGTAGGATGGCAGAGAGTGCTCAATAAATATGTGAATGAATATTGTTCACTCAGATATTTTATATCTGTGACGAGATTATAATGTAAGTACTAGAGTAGTAGGGGTGTTGGGATATTGAAAATGAAAAGATATGGGCGATAAGGGAAACCTTTTTCAAGAAGACCACGGGGAGTGATAGCACGGCGGGTAGGGTGTTTGATCCCTGGTGTCCCATATGGTCCCCCAAGCACCGCCAGGAGTAATTCCTGAGTGAAGAGCTAGGAGTAACCCCTGAGCGTTGCCAGGTGTGACTCAGAAAGCAAAAAAAAAAGAGAGAGAGAGAGAGAGAGAGAGAGAGAGGAGAAGAGACCACCATGCAGAAAGGAAATAAATAAATGATATCTATGAATGACAATGCTTAGTTTTGACACAGTATGTATTATGGGTATAAATACATACATAATAATGTCAAATGAAAAATGGTATGCTAAGAAGACTTTTTTGTGTATAATGTCATAGTGTGGTTTTGTATTGGGTACGGAGCAATCTTCATTTATTTCTGGAGGAAATGCACAATATAGCCACTTTGTAAATCATGTTGGTAGCCTCTAAAGTAAACACACATTTCCCTTTGACCCAGCAAATACACTCCTAGTTATTCACTCAAAATAAGTAAAAACACTAACCCACAGAAATGTGCACTTGAATGTTTTTGTAGCAATATACACATATGTGTGTATATGCATGTATATTTATGAGCTACACCAGGAGATACTCAGGGGTTACTCCTGGCTTTGTACTCAGGAATTGCTCCCAGTGGTGCTTGGTATTAGGTATTGGGGATCATACCTGGGTTGGCCAGTTTCAAGGTAAATGCCCCACTCACTTTTATAGTACTCCAGCTACCTGTAACAATATTTTTAATAGCAAAAATGAGAGAAAATAAAAATTCACTTTAAGTGGTAAATGAATAATTTTAAAAATGATGCTTGAGTATAATGAGTAGTATTCAACAATAAAAATGTGAGAAACACAAATGGATGAATCTTTAAAACAACTTACAGATGAAAGAGGCTAGAAAAAAATACTTATTTTATCTAGAAATGAAACAAATAAAATAATCAAACAAATAAAATAATCAAACAAATGAACAGTTGTCTGGCAGAAGAGATATGTAGACTGTCTGTAAAGAAATGCAAGAAAATTTGGGATCAATGGACTTGTTCTAAATCTTGATCATGAAAAATAAATAAACAAATAAATCATGGTGATGACTGCAAGACTAGGTATTTTTTAAAACTCATTGATTTGTTACTTAGAATAAGTGAATTTAGGGGCCGGAGCGATAGTCCAGCGGGTAGGGCATTTGCCTTGCATGCGGCCTGCTAGTGCCAGCCCAGGTTCGATCCCCGGCATCCCATATGGTTCCCGAGCACTGCCAGGAGTGGTTCCTGAGTGCAGAGCCAGGAGTAACCCTGAGCATTGCCGGGTGTGACCCAAAAAAAAACAAAAAAAAAAAGAATAAGTGAATTTAGGGGTCAGAGTGATAGGCACATCAGGTAGGGCATTTGCCTTCCATGCAGCAAACCCAGGTTCAATCCTCGGCATCCCATATGCTCCCTGAGCACCACCAGGAGTAATTCCTCAGTGCAGAGCCAGGAGTAATCCCTGTGCTTTGCTTGGTGTGACCCCAACAAGCAGAAAATAATAAGTGAATTTTATCAAGTAAGAATTAATTCATAAGACTCCACCATGCAACAGAAGGGTTCACACCTCCCTGGTCCTTAGTTAAATGTCTTAAAGCTCTTAATGAATTATAGAAACTCAAAGACTTAATACAAAACAATACTTAGTGGCTAGTTTGTTCAGAACACTGAAGTGATCTCATCATTTCTAGGAAGTTTTAGGAATTTTGGATTACGTGAAGCATCTCCTTGTTAGAAAAGAATAATAGAGCCCCTCTATCCTCAGTTATCTGGTGTCACGTTCACTGCCAACTGCCTGTGTGCACACACTGACAGTACAATTCTGAGGCTGGTACAGTGGACAGAGAACATACAGGAAGTGGGGCTAGAAAATACAGGAAAGGGACAAGAGACAGCAGGTAGGGTGCTTGCCTTGCATGTGGCTGACTTGGGTTCATTCCTCAGCGCACCTTATGGTCTCCTGAGTTCGCCCAGAAGGAATCCCTGAGAGCAGGGCTAGGAGTAAGCCCTGAGCACTGCCAGGTGTGATTGCCCCACTCCCACCCACCAAAATGCACTTCAAGAAATTATAGTAAGGTTAAACAGGTAACAGAGTGGTTTGAACTCAAAGTACAAAGAAAATGCAGAAAATATGGTTTGTATTTTCTTTGGATCATAAGCATACATATTCTTTTAGTTTTAACTATTTCTTTATTATATGTATAAAACATGTCTATTTTATAAAAGTAGAAAGCACATAGACAAAGATAGAAAAAAATGGCAATATTCATTAGTTCCAAATGGAAAAACTACCATGGTTGTAACGGTTTTTAGACTCACTGGTTCCATTAGGAAGTGTTTCCTGAGGACATGGTCTAAAACATACATCTGGCAGCATCACTGTGCATCACTAGATGATATGAGAAAAGTAAATATAGTTTCCACCTCCATGGCATTGAGTCACGGCAAAGTCTTCCAGGCTTTTTTCACTTACATTTTAGAAAGTGTACTCATTTTATAAATCAGTCAGATGACTTTATTTTATATATATAATATATACTCCATATATAAAATATAAATATTAAAAATATATAGAATATTTTATATATAATGGCTTTTTATATATGCACACACATAAACACATTTACATATATAAGTTTTTATGTGCTTTGTAATATTTATTTATATATCATATATATTGAGTAACCTGATACTCTTAATTTTAATTCTAGAGTGTGATGTGAAAGATTATGGGAATCTGCCCTTTGCTGATGTCCCTAATGATACTCCCTTTCAAATTGTGAAGAATCCAAGATCTGTGGGAAAAGCCAATGAGCAGCTGGCCGGGGTGGTGTCTGATGTCAAGAAGAATGGAAGGATCAGCCTGGTACTGGGAGGAGACCACAGGTCTGGCTGAACGCTTCTCTCTGGGGTCGCACATGGCAAAACAGAAGAGCAACCAAAACATAGGAGGAGAGAGAAAGTGTGGACTGAAAGTTTTGGTCAATATTTAATCCATGTTTTCTCACTTTCTAATTGTTACTGATTACTACTTTATTTCTTTAAACATAGACTTAGATCTATTTTAAAGTGTGACAATATTAGCTAGAAGAGAGGATAACATATGAATAGATTTCGTAAAACGTTGATCAAAGAATAACATTTCTAAATAGGAAATGAGGATATTCTTAGCTTATTTTTATTTATTTCCAACAATAGTATGCAAACATACATATAAAAGGGAAAACATTGCAATGAAGTCTTTTCATAATTAGTGGAGCAATAATTCAAAATCTGGCATATTTTCACCCCACTAGGATTTCTTTGTGTATGACTATGCTTAACAATTTTGTGTATGTGCTGCTCTTAATTTACAATATTAATTTTCTCATTACTTTTGTGCTACATGCAAGCATAATTTTTAATGTTAAAAAATGTTGATTAAATTTGGGGCTAGAGAGTTAGTACGGAAGTCAAGGTCTTTGCGTTGCCCTGGGCTGATAAAGATTTTATCTCCCTGACCCTGCCACAAGTGACCTCCGAGTAGAGAGTAAGGATTATCCCTGAACATTTGCTAGGTGTAGCCCCCAAACAAAACAAAGACAAAACTAAGAAAAGGGCTGGAGAGGTAGTATGGTGGGTTGGGCACAGAGCCAACCTGAGTTTGATCTCCGGCATCCTAAATAGTTCCCCGAACCCACCAGTGACCCTCTGAGCACAGGGCCAGGAATAAGTCCTGAGCACAGCCAGGTGTGGTTAAAAAATTGCATAATTTTTTAAACAATTTATCTTATTTATTCATTTATCTATTATTTATTTATTTATTTATTTATTTATTTATTTATTTATGGCCTTTTGGGTCACACCCGGCAACGTTCACGTGTTACTCCTGGCTGTTTGCTGAAGAATTACTCTTGGCAGTACTCAGGAAACCATATGGAGTGCTGGAGATCGAGCCTGGGTCGACCACCTTCAAGGCAAATGCCCTACCTGCTGTGCTATCGCTCCAATTGCCCAATTGCATAAATTTTTATCAAAGATTTAAGATCACTGTATGCATCCATATTGTCAGATATTAAAGTAATTTTCTAATTTTCATCACTTCACAGGCAGGGTTTAAGGCACTGGTCTTGCATGAGGCTGACTTTGATTTGATCCCCTGGACCACATATGGTCTCTGGTGCACTGCCGGGAGTAACCTCTGAGCACAGACAGGAGTAGCCCCTGAGCACTCTGAGTGGGGCCCAATTGCACCTCCCTCCCATTTTTTTCCCATCATTTTAAAAAAATGTAGAAAAAAAATTTTGTTCATTGGTCTCAAGCTCCCTAGATAATTTTTCAGAGTATGATTTGACCAAAATGTATAAATATCAAAGGCTTTATATTTCTAAATAAATAGGAAGTGGAGACATTCTTAGCTTATTTGCTTCTTAGAAACAATTCTATTTTCTTCAACTCCTTGAGTTTTTTCCTCTTAAGACAATTTATTACCAGAGCTCCTGTAACCAAACTGCAAATGATAAAATTATAGAAAAAAAATTTTCTACTTTTTTAAAAGTAGCAAGTATTGCAATTGGCAGTTTATGAGTGATATCAAAATACATGAAGCCTGAAGGGAAAACAAGCACAGGGTTTAGTCATCCAATATCTGAATATTAGGGCACAATTACTTTTTCTTTAAGAATCACAATGTTTATGATACTCAAACAGTGATGATTAGGAGATCTTTTTCATTACTATATCAAATGTTCCATAGCTATTTCATTCTGGCAAACTCTCTGGGACATGGAGTCTTTGGAGTGGACTCTGAGATCCTGGACTGGGCCGAATGAGCTCTCAACTGTGTGGCAGGAGAGCAAAGTTCAAGGAGCGAATCTGAGCACTGGAAAGAGAGAGTTAGTGCTTAGAATACACTGGCCGAAGCAGTCATGAGTAGTTTGGAATGATGCTCTCTAGTTTCAAGAATTTGCTGGGTAGAATTAAGAATTTCCCAAGGGAGATGAGTATAAAGAGAATTGCCAAATTAATACTGAAATTTGAATCATGTCTCATGCTTAGGAAATTTTTATGTGACTGGTACTTGAACAAATGTTTAATTAATGATTAAACTATAACTTGTAGTTATATTAGGTAATTTAGAAGCAAATCCGATCGTTTCACTAATGCTATCTATGTAAGCACACTGTTAGTATTTGGCATAAGCTGCATGTACTCTGTTAAAATAATTTTATTGACAGCTCTGATTTAAATCTGATGAGAAACATTGATCATAGTAAGAACTAACTTAATGAGATGTATGTAACATTGGAAACCTAATAGTTGTACATACTTTTATCCCCCAAAGTTTGGCGATTGGAAGCATCTCTGGCCATGCCAAAGTCCACTCGGATCTCTGTGTAATTTGGGTGGATGCACACACAGATATCAACACTCCGCAGACAACATCAAGTGGAAACTTGCATGGACAACCTGTGTCTTTCCTCCTGAAAGAACTAAAGGGCAAGGTAAAGGACTGGTTGCTGTTCCACTAATCATTAACAGTTCAGGAGGTGAGAGGGAAAAAACGAAACCTTGTGTTTGGGTCAGGGTGATAATTCAAAGGTTGGGATACATGCCTGGCATGCATGGAGCCCTGGGTCCAATTCCCAATACCTCACGGCTTCTAGAGAAGCAATGAGCATGGCTCTATTTCTCTTTAAAACTGCTGGGCTGCCCCAACTCACCCCTTCCACCTCCTCCCAAAATCCCCAAACAAAAATGGTACCATATAATTTGGAAGTAATGTTGTAATCCCCAATAATTTCTCTGCATCCAAAAAGCAAACCGCTATATGATAAGGTTTGTGAGATTCTCTGCTTCCTTCTTACCAGTTCGCCAAGTGATTTTGCTTATTTAATGTTTAAAAATAAATCTATTATTGCCGTTGAAGAGTTAGTACAGAGGGTGGGATGTTTGCCTTGCATGTGGCTGACGTGTGCTCTATCCCTGGAATCCCATATGGTCCCACAAGCACCACCAGGAGTGATCTCTAAATGAAGAGCCAGAAGTCACCACTGAGTATTGCTGGTGTGTTTTAGGGATACAAAAAAAAGTGATACTGTAGTACGAAGTCTATATTTAAACAGCTTTCCCAATAAAATCTTTTTTAGGTCTGCCTAAAAAGATTTTACAATGACGTTTTAGATGCAGGTCTTGCCAATGTCAAGAACCAGTGAGGCTTATGATTCAACATAGCATTTGGGGTATTAGTTAATTAATTTCTAAAGAAATTCTTTTGGAGGCCTGAGAGATAGTATATCAGGTAAGGCCCTTGTTGCATTCTTGGCTGATCCAGGTTTGAACCCTGGCACTCCATATATTTCCCAGAGCCCTGACCACAGAGCCAGGATTCACCTCTGAATATGCTGGTGTGGCTCAAAAAAACAAAAGAAAAAATTCTTTCATGCTGTTCTTTTATTATTTTTTTTCATGTTGTTTTTTTTAAAGTGAAACACTACACCAGAATCAAAAGTTTAATTTCCTGTGATCAGGCTTATTGGGAAGCCTTTACAATTACTGCTTTTAATGGGTAGGACAAAAATTAAAAACTGGCAGAAGCTTAACCAACTTGCCCAAGATCACATGTCACGCTCATAGCAAGGTAAGAGCCAGATTTGGTCTGTAAAGCTGAACTCTTTCCACCAGGTGCCACATAACCTTCATTCTGCTAAGTGCTCCCAGTATCACATATGGTCCCTTGAGTGCTGCCTGGGTTGACTCCTGAGCAGAGGCAGGAATAAACCCTGAGCACTGCCAGGTGTGCACTCAACCCCTGAGCAGTGTTTTATTGTCAATGTAGATTGTAATTATTATTTAACATTTTTAAAACTTTTCTTTGTTCTTTTGGGTCACACCCAGTGCTGCTCAGCAGTTAGTCCTGGCTATGCACTCAGAAATTACTCCTGGAGGTTGCTCAGGAGACCATATGGGATTCCAGGGATCAAATCCACGTTGGCTGAGTGCAAGGCAAATGGCCTGCCTGCTGTGCTATCACTTCAGCCCCTTACTTACAATTTGATGAGACGACAAACCTTTAAGTTATGAAAGGAAGAATTACTTTCCTGGAAACTTCCTTTTATTCTTTTTAAAATAGTATGATACAATTCTAAAGTAATATGTATGATAAAATTCTAAAGTTGATGTGATGGCGAGAGATGCTGATGTTGCTGGTGAGGTCAGATCTTTGCATGAGTAGAACATTCACAAAGAAGGTCGAGTAGACCACCCACAGAGAAGTCTCCACAAACCACTTTGGGTAATAGCTCAGCTTTTTTTTTCTTTTTCTTTTTTTAATTATTTTATTATGACACCTTTAGATATATAATTACAAGATGCTTATGTTTGTGTTTTGGTTCTACAGTGTTCCAACACCCATCCCTCCACCTGTACCTGTACCATCTCCCATCACCAATGTCCGCACCTCCGTCCACCCCTCTCCCAGCCTGCCTCCATGGCTGGTTCTGTATCTTCTCTCTCTCTCTCTCTCTCTCTCTCTCTCTCTCTCTCTCTCTCTCTCTCTCTCTCTCTCTCTCTCTCTCCTTCTTGCTTCCCTTTCCACATTGTGGATTGTTGTATATTCTAGGATATGATTGGTTCCACTAGTTTGATGGACCACGTGGTCACATGCGGCTGCATGGGCTTGGGAGAGCCGGATACCAGCTCTCCCCGTCGTGTCTGAGTCTCTGGATGCTATGGCGGTTGCCCTGGAGCAGTTCGTGGGCATTACCCCTGGGCCTCCAGGACAAATTGGAGAGAGGAAGGTGATTCGCACCTCCTACCTGGGCTTGAACTTCGGCTACTCTGTTAATCTGGTCTTGAGACCAGCGTCTCTCCTGGGCGGGCTCTGATGTGCTGTGGCATCCGGACAGTGAAAATGGCCGTTATTGTGATGAGTGAGTCTCATCCGGCTGCTTTCAAGGCCCCACAGAGGTGTTGCGCCCACTCCCATCTTTTCCCCCGGGAGCCTCATGGTCAGCTGAGCCAAAGGAGAGCCGGATGACAGCTCTCCCTGTTGTGTCTAGCTCCACTTTATTACATTGAACAGGGATATTTAAGTTGGGGAAGGCAAGGTGGGAACTCTCTTATCAGCCAATCAGGTAGTAGGGTGGGGTCTCTGTCAGTTGATCAAGTAGGGTGAGAGAGGGATTAAAACAAGGGATTAAGACAGGGTGTTGCTAAATCCTAAACAGGTAGGGTGCTGCTTCTGTCCAGGTTATGTGTTTAGCTACAAAGATTTAGTTTGTTTCTTTTTTGGTCGTGGGGGGAGAGGGAGGTCACACAGTGATGCTTAGGGGTTACTCTTAGCTCTATCAGAAATCGCTCCTGGTCTTGTCAAAGGTGGAAACTATCACAAACGTGTGAGAGTCAGAGGCTAGGTAAGACAGAGAATGGGACAGTGTGCCAATAATTGTCGAAAGTGCTAATACCAATCTAGAATTGAACATTAAATATAGGCAAAAGATACACATGACGATCTTTTAATGTATGTATTGTAATCCATTTCCATTTCCATTTCCACTTGGAAATGGAAATGTTACTGGCGCCCGCTCGAGCAAATCAATGAATAATGGGATTCAAGCGATCAAGTGATCAAGTGCTTGTAATCCACAATGTGGAAGGGAAGGAAAAGAGAAAGAGATAGAGAGAAAAGAGAAAGAAATAAAGAACCTTCCATAGAGGCAGGATAGGGGAGGGGGAGGGACATTGGTGGTGGGAAATGGGCACTGGTGGAGGGATCAGTGCTGGAACACTGTATGACCGAAACCCAATATGAACATTTTATGGACATCTTTGTAATTGTGTATCTCACGGTGGTATAATAAAATATTTAACAAAAAAAAAAAAAAAAAGAAAAGAAAAGAAAAGAAATCACTCCTGGAGTTGCTTAGGGGACCAACATTTTGTTTCATGTTTCTTTAATTATATGCTGTAGTTCATTATATCCCTGTCCCTTAAGGTTTTGCAGGTGTGGCTGTGGTGCCCAGCTGCATTGGCAGGTGGCAGATAGGAGAGGCTATGGGCCCTGAATGGTTGATGGTCTGACACAGAAAAAGACTGGGCCCCCTGGGATGAACCCAGAGCCACGGCAGAGCCTGGCAGGCTACCCATGGTGTATTCTATATGCCAAAAACAGTAACAATAATGGACCTCATTCCCAATGAATGGAGACATTACTGGCACCCACTTGAGCAAATCAATGAACAATGGGAAGACAAGTGACAAGTGACTGACAAGTTAATTATATCAATAAAATGGTTATTGATATAGCTGTAATATATTGGCCTTTATGATGATATCTAAGAATACAAAGTTTCTTATGGTAAATAATTATAGCAAGATTTTTTTCTTTTATTTGGGTTCTGAGGATCAAACCTAAGAAGTCAGACATGTTAAGGTTAGGTACCACCAAGAACTTATATTCCTGTCCCAAAGTAACATTTTGTGACCTAGTAACTAGCTAATAAGTGTATATATTGCAAAATGTCTTGCTAGCATATGAAAAATAATCAAGCTGGCATCAGATCTCTCTTGAAGAGCCATAAACTTCTGGTTAAAAAATTTCCCCAGTTACACTAAGCTATTCTCTGAATTCCTGAGCTCCTGAGAGAGTGAAAAGAAGGAGCAAGAAAATAATTGAACCACTATGTGTGTGTGTGTGTGTGTGTGTGTGTGTGTGTGTGTGTCTAAATAGAAAAACTTTGAGAAGATAAGGTGCAGGTAAAAGCAGAGTACAGAGCAGTAAACACCAACAAACCACTAATGTTGGGTCTGGATCACAGGGTTGGGGCTGGGTAAGGCCAAAGCAATTAAAGTCATGGGTGGGAGGAGCAATAGTCCAGTGGGGAGGGCATTTGCCTTACACGCAGCCCACCTGGTTTCTATTACCTGGCATCCCATATGGTCCCCTGAGCACCACTGGGAGTAAATCCTGAGTGCAGAGCCAGGAGTAGCCCATCCCCTGAGCATTGCTGGGTGTGACCCAAAAAGCAAAAAAAAAAAAAAAAAAAAAGACATTAGGGGGAGTCACAGATATTCAAGTTTTAATTTTTGTTCTATTTTAGCAATTTCCTCAAATTTTATATTCAAAGTATAAGCTATATGTAGTTTAACCAATGCCCTTGACTTAATAGACTTCCTCAAAAGGAACATACATAACCAAATGGAAATGTTGCAATTTTTAGATTCCCGATGTACCAGGATTCTCTTGGGTGACTCCGTGCATATCTGCTAAAGATATTGTGTATATTGGCCTGAGAGATGTGGACCCTGGGGAACAGTAAGTTTCTTTCTTGATGTGATTTACCCTCATCTCTATCCTTTTGAGTGTTAAACTTGCCACATGAGTCAGATGAGAAAATGATTTTAAACATCTACTTATACATATTTTAAAATTTGTTTACTATTATCTATTAAATGGTAAATATAAATTGACTCAAAAATAAATTTATGGACAGTGCAAACATGTTTATGCACGTATTCAGATGATTTAAATGGGCCTTCACTGGTGCCCAGGGGTTAGTCCCAGCAATGGTAGTGCAGGCCTGAGCTCAGGGTTCGTGTCCCTACAGACTGTGCTGCTTGGTCCTGACGGTGATGGGGGCCACCAGCACCATAACTGCTGGTTCCAGGAGTGCAAAGTATATGGTGCCAGGGATCCCACATCAGACTTGGTGCATGCTCGGTGTTGGGGAACTGCTGGATTCCCCAGCAATATCAGGAAGTGAATTCCCTTCTACTTCAAAGACTGATAGCAGATGGACGAAATTCACAAATCCAGCAAAGTTCCAAAAAGTTTTAAGTTCTGGTAATATAATCCAAAGTCAGGAGAACACCAAACTTCCAATTCCTAGCTGGACCCAGACCATGTGCTCAGGTCAGGATCCTCAGCCAAAATGGACCATGTGCTCAGATCAGAGACCAGACCAAAAGGGAAGCTGTCTTCTTTCTCGCATCTTTGTATCCCCTTATCCCACCAAGAGCTTCTACCCAGCCCCTTTGTGGGCTGGATTATCTAGGGACAAAGTATAGGTACCCTCCTCCATGAGCTCAGGGCTGGCTTCCCACATGGGCCCAAAGAAAAGGACACAAATGCAAATCTCCTGGTATTACTCCTGGCCCAGGCCTAACAAATGCTAATTTCCCAGGGCTGAATTCCTGCCTCTCAAAGTTCCCTTACAATGCACCATGGGGAGAGAGCAACATACCTCAGCAGCTCAGGATTTAATTTATGGAGAACAGCATATTTTATACCATGAATATATATGAATATATATGGTATAAAATATATGGTATATATAAAATCATGGTATAAAATATATTTATATTCATACATTTATATAAATATATGTATATATATATTTTTTATAGATAATATATACATATATATATATAGAGAGAGAGTGAGTTATACCTCTAAACCCCCAAATGTTTCAGAATAGTATAGCTTGTTTTGCTTTTAGTATGACTGAGTCACATTGGTTGCCCAGGAACAAGCTGGCATGGCTCTTTGATCCAGCAGGGCTGATTATATTATGATGGATCCAAACTGCCAGGATCATTCTGGTAAAACTACAGGTGTCCCCTGTGGAGAGCCATGGAGTAATAAGAGAAATGCACTGAAGTTAGCATAGACCCACGGTAAGAGTTCTGAGTTATAAAATCAAATGTCTTTTCCAATCCTTCCCCAATCTCCCATTTTGACTTGTATAAGAGCTTCAAGGCAAAATGCAGCTGGTTCTTACCAAATTGCTCTGGGCTAGCAGTGACCCGGAGACCATTAGGGCATGCCCTGCTGCACTGGACATGTTCTCCAACCTTTTATTTTCCTGGTACCTAAAGTGATTTTTTAAGTAATTTTTTCAATTAAATAACCATGATTTATGAAGTCATCGATAGTTGAGTTTTAGGCATTTAAGATTTCAAGACCAGTCATACCACCAGTGTCAACGTCCTCCACCAGTGCTCCCATATTCTCTCCTTTCACTCCCCCACTGCTCCCCGCTTCCTCCCCATCATGTGCCACCTTGACAGGCATATTACAAAGCTTCATGTTTGCAGCACAGTGTTAACTTTTCAGTGTTGTTGAGTCTGTATTTGGGACATATAGCTATATATCATCTTAACTGATTTGCTCTTAAATTATACAATAGGGGCGGAGCAATAGCCCAGCGGGTAGGGCGTTTGCCTTGCACGCTACCAGTGGCCCATGCCAGCCCGGGTTCGATCCCGGCATCTCATATGGTCCCCTGAGCACCGCCAGGAGTAATTCCTGAGTGCAGAGCCAGGAGAAACCCCTGAGCATTGCCGGGTGTGACCCAAAAAAGCAAAAATAAATAAACAAATATATATGTATATATATATATATATTTATGGGATGCCGGGGATATATATATATATACACAATAGGGGTCAAAGCGATAGTCCAGCGGGTAGGGCATTTGCCTGTGCCGGCCTGAGTTCGATCTCCGGCATCCCATATTGTTCCCCGAGCACTGCCAGGAGTAATTCCTGAGTGCAGAGCCAGGAGAAACCCCTGAGCATTTCCAGGTGTGACCCTCCCAACAAAAGCAAAAAAAAAAAAAAAATACAATAAATACAAACAGTTCAAAAAACCCAAGTATTTCATGTACTTGACATTACCACATTAATCTTTCTTTAATCAGTAGGGCACAGAATCAGCCTCATTACTAATTACAGATTATCTTAATATATCCACTTTTGTAGCTATATTCTGAAAACTCTTGGTATTAAATTCTTTTCGATGTCTGAAGTGGATAGAATGGGAATTGGCAAAGTGATGGAAGAAACACTCAGTTATCTACTGGGAAGGTATGTACTTCTGTGCATTTGTGTTACATTCTATACAGGTGTTAACATGGACATTCTGTGCAAGTGTTAACATATCTTTAAAGACCTGCTACTGACAGTCGACAACATTAAGGTCCTCAATAAAGTCAGAACTTCACTGGGTTGTCACCATTATGTAACTCCGACAGTGAATACAGTTAAGCTACTATTAAGGTGTTCAGTAAAGCCAGAACTTCACTGGGTTGTTACCATTTATAAAATAAGTACTAGGGGCCGGAGCGATAGTCCAACAGGTAGGGCCTTTGCCTTGCACGTGGCCGGCCATGCCGGCCCGGTTCGATCCCGCATCCCATATGGTCCCCTGAGCACCGCAAGGAGTAATTCCTGAGTGCAGAGCCAGGAGAAGCCCCTGAGCATCGCCGGATGTGACCCAAAAAGGAAAAAAAAAGTACTATATTCGTTAAATGTTAAACCACCAGCTTTAAATTAAATTCCTTTCACGTCTCTTAAAAAGAAAGAAAAGACCAATTCATCTGAGCTTTGATGTTGATGGACTGGACCCATTTTTCACACCAGCTACTGGTACGCCAGTCCCAGGAGGTCTAACTTACAGAGAAGGTCTCTATATCACAGAAGAAATTTGCAAAACAGGTAGGTAAACATCTGACTGGCATGATACCCAACCATGAATAATTCTTAATACATGATGATTAGAAAAAAATTAAAATAAAATGGTGGGAAAGGGGCCAGAGCGATAACACAGCAGGTAAGGCGTTTGCCTTGCATGCGGCCGACACGGGTTCGATCCCTGGCATCCCATATGGTTCCCCGAGCACCACCAGGAGTAATTCCGAGTGCAGAGCCAGGAGTAACCCCTGAGCAGCCAGGAGTAACACCTGAGCATTGCCGGGTGTGACCCGAAAAGTAAAAAAATAAATAAATAGATAAACAAAATGGTGGGAAAAACCCCTCCAACAAATTAAAAACCGAGAGTTAAAGAAGGCAGTACAAGAGCCAGAGGTCTTATACTGTAGTCATGGGCAGGGTCCTTGCTTTGCATTTGACTGGCCCAGGCTGGATCCCCAGTACCCATATGATCTCTCGAAAGCACAGTCATGCATAATTCTTGAGAGCAGAGCCAGGTGTGTGGCCCCATACTTCCCACCAAAAAAAAAAATTCAGTATACACTTGGTCAACATATATCCATACCTCCCTAATCTGAAAGTCAAGCCACAATTGGCAATTCCAGAATGCCCATCATATAATGCACTTAAGTTTATTTTGTCACCTTCTCTCCTGGATATTCAGTTAAATTTTGCCCAACTGAAAATGCCAACTATTTAATAAGTCGCATTATTTCTATTTGCTGTCATAGGACTACTCTCAGGATTAGATATCATGGAAGTGAACCCATCTCTGGGGAAGACACCAGAAGAAGTAACTTCGGACAGTGAATACGTCAATAGCAATAACCTTATCCTGTTTCGGAGTTGCAAGGGAGGGTAACCATAAGCCTATAGATTACCTTAGCCCACCTAAGTAAATGTGGAAACAGCATATTAAAATCTCACTTTGACCTAAGCAGCAAATCTAATAATTTACTTAAGCTTATAGTTACCTTCCCAAGACTTAAGTTTTTCAAAAACATATTTTGCCTTGGCAAATATTAGCTAATCAGTATAAACCCTATCAACTCCCTCATGGTATAAAATTCAAGATTTGTAAATTCAAACTTTTGTAAAATTACACAGGGTGTTTTCCCATTTTTAACTTTAGAGGGATAATTTGCAAATGAAAATAAAGACACACTTATTTAACTCCCTTCATAGCGTGGGACTCTGAGATCAGGACACCCACATGTCCTGATCATTCCATGCTTTTCAAAGTACATAAATTTTATAATAAACTCTTTATAAGATTACGTTGTGTCTATATTTCTAAATACATGCAACACTCGTATCCTCTGTCTACTACAAAGATTTTGAAAAATACGATGAAATCATTATCCCTAAAATGTTCCAAGACTGTGGTGAAACTAAACTCTGACACTGATACGTCATCTAAAACGGGTAATCATAGGCTTGTGCAATCTCTAAGTCATTTACCTGTTCTGAACCTCAGCCTTGGGTTATATTTTAAGCATGGCTGTTCTCCAGGTAGCCTTTGAAGAAATCAAACTGCTCATCTGTTTCTAAGGTCAGCTAATTCAGATGGGGATTTTACCTAACATAGCCTGTGGCTTCCAAACACCCTATGGCCCACTCATTGCGCCTGCAGTATGTCTCAACTAAAATCCAAAAAAATTCTTCTTGGCTCTGGGATAGTGAAAATATTTTTTTAAAAAAGTGAGAATAAGTTAAAATAAAAAGAAGAAAAGCAAAGGCTTTCCCTACTCCTAACTTACATAGAAAGCAGTAGCATGTATAAGGCAGGCTCATTGAAGATTTTGTTATCATCATATAAGTTGCATGCAAAAGAGCCTCTACCATCTGAATTTTCCCATGCAATGCAGAACTTAAACCTTTTCACACTATGAATTTTGTAAGATACTTAAAAATTATTTTTAGATAAGAACAATTATGATGAATCCTACTCTAGAAATCCTTGTTCAGTACAGCAGTCAGATGTAGTTTAAATAATGAACAGTTAATAAAATTAGAATGTTAGTCACATTTCAAGTTCTCAGCAAATTTGATAGCTCTTACAAGCGACAAAGTATATAGAACATTTCCAACACAAAATCCTGTCCCCAAGTCCCTACTGCCCTAGTCATTACACAAAAAAACGTAAAGGCATTTCTCCCTCAGCTGCTTTCTAAAGTCCAGTGAAGTTTCTGTACTCTTGTCTCTGATGTACTACAATACAGTTCCTAGCATTTTACAGGTTTACACCCATTCCAGTGCTCCCGGGGGCACGCCCCTATCCCACTGGGGCACACCCACTCCTCTGTTTAGCTTTTGTCTGTGTCCTTCTTCCCCTGTTAATCACAATCTACTAATCAGATATAGTAACTTAGAAAGTTAAACCTTCTGAAGACTTTGGATTTTGTATATGTAAGTGAAATATGTAAGTGAAATACTGTGCCCAGCTGTGTCAGCAGGGGGCAGACAGGAGATAGGTGTGTCTACACCCAGGGCTCTGCCCCATGGGCCCTGGACGGTTGATGATCTGACATAGAAAAGACTGGGCTCCCTGAGATGAACCCAGAACGACAGCAGAACCTGGCAAGCTACCTGTGGTGTATTCGATATGCCAAAAACAGTAACAATAATGGACCTCATTCCCAATAAATGGAGACGTTACTGGTGCCTGCTCAAGCAAATCGATGAACAATGGGAAGACAAGTGAAGTGAAATATCGTTTTTCTCTTTGTCTTTGGCATATTTTTATGTTAGAGCAATGCCTTTTATGTATAGACAAAGGAAGACAGTGCTATGCTTTTGTTAATATATTAGAATTAACTCAAATATTTACTCTTGGGTATCCATCATGATGACTTAAGCCTCAGTTGCTTAGATTGACCATAGCTCCTTACACCCCAGAAGTGGGTCCCCCGAGGGACTTGGATGCACCCAGGGCAAGTCTTGAGTAAGCTACCATAGCTTTACAAGGGACAGCCTAAGTGCCATAAGAAATGTAAGAGCACAGCCATAGAAAAAACTCCCAAAATAAATAAATAACCCAAAAATAAATAACTGATTAAGGACCCTGTTGGGGTTAGGAAAAACTAATTTGGCCTAAGGACTGTCATCTGGAAAATATAGCAAAATGTCTCCAGGAGGGGCTGGAGGCGATAGCACAGTGGGTAGGGCATTTGCCTTTCACGCAGCTACCCAGATTCGATCCCCGGCATCCCATATGGTCCCCCAAACACTGCCAGGAGTAATTCTTGAGTGCAGAGCCAGGAGTAACCCCTGAGTATTGCTGGGTGTGACACAAAATGCAAAAAAAAAAAAAAAAAAAGTCTCCAGGAAGTCACCCTTTTCCATGACTCCAGACACCATTTTAATCTTAATTCAGGGTGTAGATAAGTCTGTATCTCTTACCATGTTTATGAAAAATGACTAGAAATATTAAGAAATAAATTGAGCATGATTGTTTATATGTTATGGGTAAAGGAGAAAGTCATAATCCTCTAGATGGAATCCTGCCTTTGGGTGGATCTCCCTGAAGGAATATAAAGTGCTGTAGCTCCGGGCGGGCCGGAGTGACAGTCCAGCAGGTAGGGCATTTGCCTTGCATGCGGCTGACCCGGGTTCAATCCCCGGCATCCCATATGGTCCCCTGAGCACAGCCAGGAGTAATTACTGAGTGCAGAGCCAGAAGTAACCCCAGAGCATTGCCAGGTGTGACCCCCCCACACACACACACAAAGAAAAAAGTAAAGTGCTGTAGCTCATAGATGGAATTCTGCTATTAGGTGAATTTTCTAGAAGATTGTCCCCTAAGGAAGGGGTTTTACATCTGTTCACTGTTTACCACACCCATCTGTATTGGCTACCCCCAAACCTTAACTATTTCTCCATAACTAGCCCGCTGCCACTGACTACCAATAAGCCTGTGGGCCCGTTCCTTCGGTCCATTAGTTTGGGGGTGGGGGGATGGGGGGGGTTTGGTCATCAGCCCTGAACACAACTAGAGATTCTGCGGGACTATTTAAAGTCTCTTTGGAGGGGCTGAAGCCATAGAGCAGCAGGTAGGGCGTTTACTTGCAAGCTGCCAACCCAGGTTCAATTTCCGGCATCCCAAGTGGTCCCCAGAGCACAGTGCCAGGAGCAATCCCTGAGCACCTTAGGGGGTGGGCCAAAAATTTAAAAAGTTTCTTTGGAGGAAAAATCATATTCCCTCTTATCATTACATTATAATTCTAATGTGTATGTCCTTAAAAACATGGTAACAGATTTTGATTTTATCTCTTATCTGTATAATAATATAAGCATCATAATTATTCGCTATATAATCTTGTGACAGCCAGGATATATTGAGATAATGTTAAGAAAAAATAAGGTATTTTAAGTCATTTCAAGCATGTCTTTTCTGGAGAATTTTAAGTTTATTATTAGCTTAGAAAATTATTTATACTGTGATGTAAATTTTAAGCTTGATTTTTACGGCAAATTTAATTTACTGGTTACAATATTATAAACCACAGAGAGCCTAGAAGGAATATTTGGAAATGAAAATTTGAAGTTTACATAGCTGCCTAAATTTCACTCTAAATAATCTCGTCAATGGGGCTGGAGCGATAGCACAGCAGGTAGGGCGTTGCCTTGCACACGGCCGACCTGGGTTCGATCCCCAGCATCCCATATGGTTCCCTGAGCACCGCCAAGAGTAATTCCTGAATGCAGAACCAGGAGTAACCCCTGAGCATTGTCGGGTGTGACCCAAAAAAGAAAAAAAAATCTGGTAGCATTTAATTCCCAGGTCAGACCAAGTCCCAGCATATAATCCATGGAGGTATCCCAGTTCTTTAATCGTAAATCTGCCAACAGGCAGCGTGGCACACAACACTCACTCAAACTGAGTAATGAATAAAAAGAGTTTATTCAATTAATTATTTTTCCAATTTTTCCAGTTTCAATGACATTAATTTCTAAATTCAAATTATTGATCTTTCAAAAAATCCAATATTCTGAAAGAACCAAAATGTAAACTGTACCTAAAAAATGAGATATATAAATATATACACTTATATATATATGTTCTAAAATGCTAAGGTTATAAAAATTCAAAGAATCACATTGTTTGCCAGGTGAGAGTTTCAACCTGCAAATAATTCTTACTTAAAAACACAGATTTGGAGCTAAGCGATTAGCACAGCAGGTAGGGTATTTGCCTTGCACACAGCCAACCTGGGTTTGATCCCCGGCATCCATATGGTGCCCTGAGCACCGCCAGGAGTAATTCCTGAGTGCAGAGCCAGGAGTAACTCCTGAGCATCTCCAGGTGTGACCCAAAAACCAAAATAATAATAAGAACAAAAATAAAAACAGAGATTAGAGAACCACCAAATATAATTTAAAAGTAAATACATTTCTTATAAGAACAAAAAATAAAAACAGAGATTAAAGAACCACCAAACATAATTTAAAAGTAAATACATTTCTTACATTTCTGGCTATTTCTCTTCTATTGCTTCCAACTTATTTGATTTAGGTTCATGACCACACAGAGGCAAAAATGTCTCAATATAACTTGATAAGGAATACTAGGACATTTTTTATTGGTCTAGTATTCTTTTATTGGTCTAGATTTTTCCTTAGAAATCTATGATAAAAATGTAAGCTATTTAAAAAAGCATACATGCAAATTTGTTTGCTCTTGTGATGTATTCTAGAGTGTTTCACTTGACAAACATCTCAGCCCAAAGATAAACCAAAAGAGATGCACAAAAAGGATAATTATTAACTATTTTACATGTATAGCACATTAAAAACAATTTATATGGAGATTGAATTTATCAGTAACAATGAAAAATTAAAAAACACAGGGATAAAAAAAGACTGTCTAATAACAGTCATTTGATCAGAGATATTTTCCTAGGTAGTTATAAATTGTTGCAAGTAAGAAAAACATGTAAATTACTTATCTCTTAGAGACAACTATATAATAGAGAGAGAAGAGTATAAGGTAGCAGAAGATTCATCATTTGAATCAAAATAAAACTATCTGAGCTTCATTGCTTCTACTGCATCTCTGCAGTAAGAGGCTGTTCAGATTTATCAGATTTCAGTGCACTTTCCAAATCGATCTGTTTCCATTCCATTGCCGTCACCCACATGTCACTGAGTGACCGGTAAGGACACTGGCACCGGATTAGACTGTGGTGCCGGAGACCCATTATTCATGGACTGCGGAGGCACTGAGGCCGGCTCCATCTTGCTGATGTGTGTGATGAATCGGAGACGAAGCTTTAAAGCCGGTTTCAAATTACAGATAATCTTCTCAACCTAAGAAAAAAGACTGAATTAAAAAAAACATTTTAAACAGAGAACATCAATTTTCACCTGAAAAAGTTTTTCACATATCCCTTAACAACAAACCTGGAAGTAGAATGGGACAGCTGAGAAGTTTCTCTACAACGCCTGATGTTTGAGCAAAGCAGACACAAACTTTAGGAGAAACAAACTCATCTTCCTCCTACACATATGCACACTATATATACATACACATGCATGTGTGTATATGTAAAAATATGCACACATTTACAAATTCATACCCATTTACCAATCTATCTACCATCCCACTACCAAGAGTATAAAGTTAAAAACTTTAAACGCAATTTTCACAAGAGCACAATTGTATTTTGTAGTTCTCAGAATAATGAAGATCTACTATTTCTCCACAAAATTAAACTTGGAATTCAAAAAATTAAACTAACTGTACTACTTAAAATAATTTAAAACATGCACCACCAGGAGTTCACACCAATGTGTTTAACACAGTTGTAGTGCGGAAGTCAGTGTGTTAAAGAAAAATGTCAGGCAAGTTTATAGCTTACTCAGCAAGTTTACAGCTTACTCAGCTTTACCTAAACACTATTTGATGCGATCAGAAAATACCTGTTCATTAATACTTTCTTTCTCACTGTGTAAAAGTTTCCTTAGGTTAAAAAAAAAAAAAAAAAAAATATGAAATCTACACTATAAAAATACTTCTGTACTGTTCCCACCCAACTCTTGGCACTCCTGTCAAGGAATAAATGTCCACTGCACTGTCCCCAGCTCGAAACAAAACACCCAGTAGACTAGGTTTCATGTTTATTAGCTTAATTCCCATTACCAATAGAGAAAGAAATAACTTTAAGGTATGGATAAAGGCCATACTTCATGCCTTAGACTAAAAATAATCTAAAGGCATAAGCTTTAGACTAAAAACAGCTTCTGTTGAGGGCTAAAGGTATAGTACAGCAGGTAAGGCACTTGCCTTGCATGCAGCTGACCCAGGTTTAATCCCTGGCATCCCAAATGGTCCCCCAAGCACTGCTAGGAATAATTCCTAAGTGCAGAACCAGGAGTAACATATGAGCATTGCTGGGTGTGGCCGGAAAACTAAACAAAACCAAAATAGCATATGTAAAAAAAAAGTCTGTGATGGACCAGATAAATGCATTGTGTTAGGAGAAGCACATTCACAAAGCTTTTCAGTGGGTTTCAGTTACACAATGTTGCAGCGCCCATGCCCCCCACCACTGCAGTCACCACCACCAACGCCCCCCAGTTTCCTTCCCAGCCCCACCCCCGCCTGCCTCTATGCCAGGCACTTTTCTTCTCTCTCTCTGAGATTATTTTCTTATTGACAACAAACACACAACTGTGACTCCTTTCGGGAGATCCTTTCGGCTTTGGGGGTATATTAGAAAGTGGCTTTTGGTGTATAAACATCACTAAAATGTTAACTTGAAGTACAGAACAAGTAACACGGACTCTAATACCTCTGAACAGACAAACCTTCAAAAAGTGAGGACATAAACAATTCCCCAGAACATAAAATATTTAAGGTAAGTATGTCCATTTCCTTCAAGTAGAATAAGTCAGAGCTGTTCTCTTTCTTTCAGTCTTCTAAGTATGCCGCAATATTCCAACTTGCCCTTGGGCCCTAATCCTGGTGAGAAGTATGAGCCTCACACACCTCTCTGGTCTCTTCAATAATATCACCATGCTGGGCCGGAGCGATAGCCCAGCGGGTAGGGCGCTTGTCTTGCACGGCTGGCCTGTGCCGGCCCAGGTTCGATCCCCGGCATCCCATATGGTCCCCCGAGCCCCGCCAGGAGTGATTCCTGAGTGCAGAGCCAGGAGAAACCCCTGAGCATTGCCGGGTGTGACCCAAAAAGCAAAAAAAAAAAAAAAAAAAAAAAAATCACCATGCTGTTCTTTATGACTATTAAGTTCACTCCCCATTTCTATTTTAGATGTCCTCTCCATGGAAAAAGTCTGAGGAATTAAAACAGGTATTTAATATATCTGGAAGGTAGTAGCATTTGGGGCTATGTATAGTCTAAAGAGGTGTGATATAATCTCCTAAAAAAGAATAAAGTTAACATTTCTCACCCAAACAAAAGTCTATCACCATTCAGTCAAGTTTTCTTAAGGTGAACATCATCAAAAAATTAACTTACTTGCTCTTTACACTGTCACCAGTAAACATGTATTTCATATGATACAGGAAGTCACAGATAGGATCCATGTAATTTAAGTGGGTGCTACACTGGTCTACATTCAGCAACATGTCATAGAATGCCACACCAATCTACAAATAATATGAAAGGATTTCAGTTAGAAAAAAAAGTTTCACTAGTTCAGCATGAAGCAGTTGGACTGTTCTAACATTAGCACGGAGAGGTAACATGACTATCAAAGAATTACCAGCGAACATGTAATCCGCCAAGAGCATGCGAGAGCAAACCATAGCCTGCATTTAGAATGGATCTGTCATATTGTAAAATAACACCAATTAGGGATACTCTTTCTTAAAATTAAGAGAGATATAACCCCCTTCCTAGAAAGCATCTCTCCGTTTTAGGATAACCGCAGACGCAGGGATTCTCTGGGTTATGTCTTCTCTATTACATTTGAATGTTCAGGCTTTCATCTCTCTGCTCTACAGCACATTCTCTCAAATCCCCTTCTCTGACCCAACTCTCTCCTCTCAGCCTTGAAGATGGGCACTTTCCCACGCTAATCAAATGGAACACATCCTACAAACTTTATAGGACACTTGAGCACAGCGAATCCGCTAAAATAGGTCTTCAACTGGACTAAACTGATTCCGCATGATGACAGCTTGAAAATCCCTGGGAAAGAGACCTTAATAGATCTTTTAAAAAGTGATTTTATCTCAAATTAAAACCCAGGTTATATTTTACCTCTATCATGCATCGTGGTTCTCTTGCTGAAATCTTTTGCAAAAATGGTCCCACAAGATGGTACACATAAAGCAACTGAAATTCAGTTTTTACTATAGGAAGAAGCGCTTCTGTAAGAAACCTAAAATTTGAAAATGACAGTAAAAATCTCTTGTGACTTGAAATAAATAAATTGAATTGTTAAATTTTGTAATTATAGTCTACCTAAATATTTCTAAAACTTAGAATGGGAAGGGTCCTTTTAATTTTGGTAAATGTTCAATTAATTGTATATATCTCACTAGGGTATTATCCTCATTTCATTATTGAAACAAATTACTTTAAACTTAGTAGCCTTTCTTTTTGAGTATCAGAAGGTGAAATATCTAAAATAATAAGAGGTAGCCAAACTAACATATTGTCATTCTCCTGAAAATTGAAACTGGTTAATAAAGAATGAGAGAACTTCAGGTGTAAATGACATTAAAATTTTTCTAGAAGTGCTGGAGCGGATAGCCCATCAGGGTAGGGTTTTTGCCTTGCACGCGGCCGGCCCATGCCAGCCTGGGTTCGATCTCCGACATCCCATATGGTCCCCCGAGCACTGCCAGGAGTAATTCCTGAGTGCAGAGCCAGGAGAAACCTCTGAGCATTGCCGGGTGTGACCCCAAAAAGCAAAAAACAAACAAACAAACAAACAAATAAATAGATAAATAAATAAATAGACATAATATAAACAAACATTTTCTAGAAGTAAATGTATCAAAAATGACAATACTTACTTGGGAATGAGAGATAGCTGTCCGATGCTAGAATGGTGCCAAACAGCATGAGCTAAAGCCAGCGTATAGCTACAGCTCATTTCAGAGTAGGACTGATGACAAGCAGTGAAATCAAAGAGGCGGAACGGAGAGCCAACCCGCTCAGTCTCGGAAGTCAAGCTGGGGCTACTGACAACACTCCACAATTCGATCATGAAGGACAATCCAATACGGCTCCTTTAAAACCAGAGAAAGGCCTGGTGAAATGGATCTGTTCTTCAGTATTCCACCCAATATCCATTTTTCTATACAGAGTTCAAAATAGTATCATGTCTTCATTGTCTACATTTTCCCACTTATTCAGTTCATGGTCTTGTGTAATGAGACACTTCTTCATAGACAGCATGGTGACTTCATTAAGAGGAAAATTCTCAGTAACAACCTGGAGACGAGTATCATCTGAGCTATGGGACTCCATACATGCATCTACCTAGTTGATTTAGTTCCTGAGACAGCAAATTCACTTTACCAACACTTACTATACAGATAATACTGGCATACAAATGAAACTCAGAGATAATCTCAGGCTGGATAGAGAACAGCAGGTAAGGAGCTTGTCTCGCATGCAGCTGACTAGGGTTGGATTCCTGACACCCCACACGGTGCCCTGAGGTCTGCCGGGACCTAGCTCAGCACAAAGCAAGGAAAAAGCACTGAGCGCTGCCAGGGGAGGCCCCCAAAACAGCAGAACAAAGGGAAGATGTTCCTACTCTCTCTCTTTCACACACACACACAGCAAGTACATAAGGCAATCTAACTCACTGAGGTACAAGTTCAGAGGACACAAGCAGGTTAAACCAAACTATCAACATTCAAAGCTCTCACTACAGATAACCATGTAGCGTGAGCAGACATCTATATAGAGAGACCCAGAATGAAGATTTCACATAACAAATCAGGTAGGCTCCACCATGGACACAAGCCCTAAGCTGGCCTAGAACGAAAAGACCTTAAAGACGCCGATGAAAGAGACTGGCGTAGTCACGTTCACTAACCTTTTGGAAATCTCCTGTTTCAGAAAGCATGATAGGGCTGGAGAGGGAGAAAAGGGGAAGGTGCTTGCTTTGCATGCAGTTCATCTGGGTTTGCTCCCAGCACTGCTTATGATCCCAAGCCAGGACTGATACCTGAGCAAAGAGCCAGGAGTAAGCCCTGAGTGAGGCCCAAATTCCAACAGTGCCTCCCCCAGCCCTCACTACCTTCGGGAAAAAAACATCAAATGCATGAACAAGAGCTCTATACACATGCTAAGCAAGTGAGAGTAGAGCCGATTCTGACGAAAAAGAATGGACAGGTAAGGAAGGGACCAAGAAACGCAGGGACCTAGAAGTCAGCAAGATGAATCAAAATGTGACGCAGAAGGCAACCTAACAGTCACAGTAGATTTCTCAAGCAGTGATAGAAAAACATCAAACACTAAATATGTTAACTGCAAAACGTTCTTGAAGAAGGACATCTAGCGGCACTTTTGTTTTAACAGAGCAAACTACTGAATTGCATTGCTGAGCCCAAATCACCATTATCGACTCACGGGCAGGGCAGTGAGGATGAGTCCGATTGCATTCATCCATGCAGTGATGCTCTCTCTTGGCACCAACGGCTGACTGCAAGTGGGGCAGAGAATAAAAATGTAAGATCTTAAAAATGCTTAACTGTTGATAAAGGAATCTTATTTTTTTTTTTTCAGCGATGCTCAGGGATTCTCTGGCCGCACTCAGGATTGCGGTGCCGGGGACATATGGACGGGATCGACCCAGACGGCTAGGCAACGCTACATGGGCATCGCCAGGCCCCAGGAATCTTATTTTTGTGAATGTAAGTATTTGGGGGGATGATCTGCTACAATAGAAATACAATAGGTTTTTACCAGGTTAAAAATTTCAGTGTGTCTGGACCGGAGCGATAGCCCAGCAAGTAGGGCGTTTGCCTTGCACGCGCCGGCCCATGCCGATTCGGTTCGATCCCCCGGCATCCCATATGGTCCCCCCGAGCACCGCCAGGAGTAATTCCTGAGTGCAGAGCCAGGAGAAACCCCCTGAGCATTGCCGGGTGTGACCAAAAACAAAAAAAATGAAAAAAAAAAAATTCAGTGTGTGGGGGACGGAGCGATAGCACAATGGGTAGGGTGTTTGCCTTGCAGGGGCAGACTCGGGTTCGATCCCGGCATCCCATATGGTCCCCCGAGCACCACCAGGAGTGATTCCTGACTGCAGAGCCAGGAGAACCCCCTGAGCATCGCCGGTGTGGCCCAAAAAAAGCAAACAAACAAACAAACAAATAAATACAGGTTTGATCCCTGACATCCCACATGGTCCCCCAAGCACCACCAGGAGTAATTCCTGAGTGCAAAGCCAGGAGTAACCCATGAGCATTGCCAGGTGTGACCCAAAAAGAAAAATTCAGTCTGTGTGTGTGTCTATCTTGGGGGGGGGGGAGGGAGGGATGGGGGGGAGGCAGCAGAGATTTCCTTTAATAATAGCTCCTGAGTTGAAAGATGATTTCCATTTACTTACGCTTCCTTAATCATTATCCCCTACTTTATACTGTTCATTAAGAAATTTGGACAGATTGTCAGTGACAAAAAATTATTCCTAAATTAAATGTTCAACAAATAATTGGAAGTGGGAACCAATCCAAGTTTTCTGACCCTATTCAGAACTTACTCTATTATACCGATTGGAAGACTATCTGGAATCAAAAGATAGTTACTATTAAATGTACATCTACTGAGCCTGAGAAAACAGGTCTATCTAACAGTTACAAACATAATACCATTTCCAGGGCCAGAAAGTACAGTAGGTGGGGCACTGGCCTTATTCACAGCCTATGTGGGTTTAATCTAGCATCCTGTATGGTGCCCTTAGCCCCACCAAGAGGGATCCCCAGAGTCAGGAGTAAGCTCTGAGGACAGTTGGGTGTGACTCAAACTAGAAAAAAAAACCATTTTCTTTATAAATCAAAATTACCATTCTCTTTGGGAGTTAAAAATACCATTCTCTTTGTGAATTAAAATGAATCTTAAGGATATGGAGTCATACATTAGAGGAAGATGCCTTACAAGTGCAAATCCCTGAATTCTATTATCAGCAATGCATGGGCCCCAAAGCTTTAACATGTAAATCCCCAAATTCTACCAGCAGCAACACGTGTGCTCCAAAGCAGCATCAGAGTATGGCTCTGAGGGCCCCGAGCACCACAGGCCTGAGCGGGACCATAACACCAGGCCCTAGCTTGAACCACCTGGCCTAACTGGCCAAGAGCTTGAGGGAGCAGCCTTGAGCATCCTCAGTCCTGCTTGGGAACCCCGTTTCCCTCTGAATACATGATCTCACGGCATGATACCATTCACTCACCTTTTCAGGACAACATTGAGAAGAGCATTTCCAACATCATTGCCTGAAACCGATAAGGCCATGAGCTCCACACAAGTCACATGCAGTGCATGGGCAGCCGGGTTGGGAAACTCATTGAATCTCCAGTCACAGTTTGGAAAGGGACTAGGAGATTTGCCAGCAATAGGTACAGATGGTTAAGGGAATAATTAATTATTTTGAGATTAATAACTCACAATGGCACAGTGCCTTACAATTTCCAAAATGTTTCAGATGTGAGCAATAATCAATGTATCTGATTAAGAACTCCTTGGCGGGCGTAGCCCAGCGGTGCAATTGCCTTGCGCGGCTGGCCTGCCGGCCGGGTTCGATCCCCGCATCCCATTGGTCCTCCGAGCACCGCCAGGAGTAATTCCTGAGTGCAGAGCCAGGAGTAACCTCGAGTGCAGAGCCAGGAGTAACCCTGAGCATTGCCGGTGTGACTCAAAAAGAAAAAAAAAAAAAAAAAGGACTCCCAAAGTGGTCAGAGACTAAAAATAACACAAACCAACACAAATAAGCTTGACATGACTGAAATGATTACAACTATTACAAACAAGCAAACGAGTCTGCTTGAGGGGTACGATCAGGCTGACCCCCGACTCTCTTATAGCTCTAGATGCTGTAAAGGCATCTGCGGCTTCACCACGCAGCCATTTAGAGACCCATGTCCTAGAACATAGAATAGCTAATAAGAAAATCACCTTATAAAAGAGTAATCTTCTATTACAGAAAAATAAATCATGTTCACTTAGGCAAAACTAACATTTTTTAGTAAGTAGCATATGATACATTAAATGTAGTGTTCATATAAGGCATAAAATCAAAATGAAGAATTGTATGTCCGAACAGAAGTAATTAAGATTCCATGCCATAGAGTAGCAAGCTGATGCATGTACAATGTGCACACATTTAGGAAGTCGGTTTTTCCTTCTGCAACAAATCTCCAGTAAGTTTGCTTTAATTAATTTTTCTTTTCTTGCAGTGTTGTGGAATAGAACCATAGGCCTCAAACCAAGTCTGTTTTTTAAGTATTATTTAAGGGAATTTATTTCAGCCTATCTATTATAGTTTAAGGTTTCAAAATCTCTCTACAAAAGTAACAATAAAAATGACTTTTGAAAAACTAGTATCTTGAAGAGATAAAACATATTCTTACGGCTCAGCACAGGAGGCTGACATCACAATGAAAAGGATATTATCTACTAGTCTGCCAATCAATCTGCAATAGTAGGAATCCTCCGAATCCAAGGATTATCTTCCCGTGCATTCATAGCATTCTTCAAGTAAGTGTCACTCAGACACCAGCCTTGTGGTCGGTTATCCTTGAGTGAGCCAATGATTGCGTGGACAAGTTTGCGTTTGAGAAAATTACGTTCTCGTAGGTGCAGTTCATAATAGTGCAGTGTATTGTACAAATAAGTCACTGGACGATCTACAAAGAAGAAACATCACCATGGCGTTTATGGGTACTCATATTTGAAAAAGCTACCCTCTGGTTTCAAGAATACAGTTAAAGAGCTCAGAAGATCCTGAAACTATTTCCCATGTTGGGCAACAGCAGACAATGAATATTCTTTACAATATGCACAGTTGGTTAAAGATATTTATCATATGCTGAACTAGCCAACTCCTTCTGGAAGTGTATCCTTTAAAACGATCACTGCTGAAGGGGAGTACACAGGTAAGGCATTCACACTACAGAAGTGATCTCCGGGAGCAGCTGAGTGTGCTCCCCACGTCCTCATACCCCCAGAACACATAAATGTAATATTAAGTACAAGTTTGTTTACACAATTCATTAGAAATATACCAGAGGGTCCAAAACAAGGGACACGTCGAGGAAATCATAGTGTATCTGAGATAGCTATTTATGCACTCATATAAAAATAAGTGTCTTTTAAAGCTAGAATAAAAAGAGTAAGTTTATATTGTATTTTAGCAGGAAATATACCAAAAGCCCATCAACCTAGAATATCCACAGGATACACAAGAAACCGTAAGAGTGCCTGCCGCAGAGGAGAAACCTGAGTAGCTGGAGAATAGGAACTTCTGGCTCTCTGTACCATGTACATATCTTACCTAATCCCAAAGAACAATGTTTGAAAGGAATGCTCACATTAATGCCTCACCTATTCTAAGTGCTAACATGCGATTTGGATCTCAGCTCGAGAAAGACATCTTGGATCTAGGACACCAGGATGCTCCCCACGTAGACACGTGGCTTCACCGTGGCTGGTCCGGGACTTTCCCAGGCCGGTCCCTGGCTCCAGTGTCCTCCAGTCACCCGTGTTTACCACTCTGCGAGCTGTCTTTGGTCTCTTCTCTCAGGATTTCCCCTAACCAGCTGAGCAGATAGTCCCTCTACTTGCCTCTCTGTCCCTTCTTCCTAATTTCAACGCCACGCTACAAATCACACACCTAAACTTTTTTGTCACATGTCTTTGAAATGGCTTCTTCATCTACACATGGCCAAGTAGACCTGAGTTCATCGTTCTGAAATGACGTTTATCTGCGTGTGACCTTAATGAATAAACTGTGGTTCTTCATTATTTACTAGCTATAAAATAAAAAACCTCTGAGCCAATATTTAAGATAATCTATCATCATCAGATACAGTGTATAAATTCTCAATTTAGCCCAATGAGGTGATTATTTTCCAAATATTTTATTTTATATATATCCAGGATTTACCCAAAAAGGCCTCCCTTTAAAATATTCTTTTCCGGGCCGGAGCAATAGCACAGTGGAAAGCGTGTTTGCCTTGCACATGACTGAGCCGGGTTTAATCCCCAGCATCCCGTATGGTCCTGTAGGGTCCCCGAGCCCGCCAGGAGTAATTCCTGAGTGAAGAGCCAGGAGTAACCCCTGAGCCCTGAGCAATGCCGGTGTGACCCAAAAAGAAAAAAAAAAATCTTTTCCTTTATTTATGTTAGCCTATGCACAACTCAAATGTACCCATTGCAGTGCACCTGCCCAGAGCCTCTGCATCTGGCCTGGACTGCCTCCTGCAGGTCACTGTAGATAGGAGGGCAGTTTATCTGACCATGTATTCTATACTGGCTGGTATAAATATTCTCTCATGCTACCACAATCATCCTGGGACTAGTGAGATTTTACTGGTATATCTGCCTGGCCACGTTGGATCTCTAAGTAATTAGACCAGAGAGAAATGCTGTTTGCCTCCAAGCAAGCAAGCATGGCTCCCCGATAACTCAAAGGCAACTAAAATACAAAACTACCGTTAAGTAAAGACAAGACTCTTGTGAAGGCTTGGAGAAATATTTAACTGGCTATAGTGTATTTTATGGTATAGATACTTGCCTCTGTATTCTGAGATGCAGCTCATCTCAAAAGCCCCTCCCTCTCTACTCTGCAAAGGCATTTCCGAGGCAGATCTTGGCTAGGCGACATTAACATCTCATAGGGCCTAGGTAAGGTCCTGGGAGAAATTACCGGAGGCATTTGACCCTCACGGCTTTCCTTTCCTGTGGGAGGTCTGAGTTGCAGGGATATAAAACTAGGCTGCTTCCTCTCTTCGCTTTTTTGGGCTCACTCTCTCTGGGCGCTCCCTCCTTTTCCCCCTTTCTGCTGGCATCTTGTCTCTGTCTCCTCTCTACAGGACCTTAAAACCTGGTGGGTACCATCTTGGCCTACACGTGGCCAGGGCCTAGCTGGGAACACTAAGCACGGGGCTTTTGCTGTTGCTGATTTGTATGCATGAACCTGTGTTAAGTAAAGCATTTCAAACCTCGCTGGATTCTTGAGTCTTTCTCCGGCCAGCAGCTGATCTCGGACAGAAGATCCCTGACTCTGCTCCCGATTTTGTGCGGGGTGCCTCAGCGTTTCCCCGCATGTACCCATCCAAGAAATCCAAGATTCAGTTTGCTTATAATAGCCGGTCTGTCCTGACCTCATATCTTTCCTCTTTGTGTACTCATTTGAAAATCAGTCACACACTGTGTGAAATAAGGCAGGCATCTTCTGTGAACACCTTTTCTCCTTTTCTCTTTAATACATTTGCTCTTTAATACATCTTCTCCAAAAAACAGGAAACTCCTGACACCGTCCCTGAGTCCGGAAGGCCCTAATTTATTCCAGATCAGCAAATGTAGGGCTCTGACAGGAAGCACAGCACTCTGGGCTGAGGAAGGAAGGTACCAAGAGCTCCAGCCCAAGGGCACAGCATGTGCAAAGGCCAGGGGTCAGGGGATGTGATTGAGGAACTGGAAGCTGGTGTGGTGGCTAATGGGCTGACCGAGGAGGAACAGCTGGGTATCCTGAGGCCTTGAAGGTGCCTGAGAGGTGAGACACACACACTTTATCTCAGACAGTGGGGGGGCCTCCAGGAAGGGGACACTTACATATTACCTAGGAAAGCTGTCTATTGGCCTTGTGGAATAGAGATGGGGGGTGGGCGCAGGGCAGTGGGTGTGAGGCTACAGGTCAGGAGTCCAGGAAGGACTAGAGCCAGAAATCTGTGCCTATTCCTGTGTGGGACATACCCCCTCAACTTTTCACTCACGAATTTTAGTTTGCATTTATAGCTCTATAGCATTTTTAGTTTGCATTTATAGCTATATATTGCATTTATAGCTTTATAACCCTGGCCCGCCACTCCAGCAGAGCCTCACAACAAGCCAGACGACCCCCACTCCATGAGGACCTCCATTTTCCACATCCGGACTTCCCCCTCATCAGAACTCCACCCAGCAGACCAGCCTATCACAGACCGGCTGGCGCCGCCCCCGCCCGCGTTCATCAATAAATGCTGGATTTAGAGATGACTACAAGAGTATGCTACCCGCATGGCAGAGCCTGGCAAGCTACCCGTGTCATATTTGAAATATATGCCAAATACCAGTAACAATTACAGACCTCATTCCCATGACCTGACGGAATGGTTTGAGGCTCTTTATGTACCTGGAGCAAGCAGGTGCCCTTGGGCTCTACTTGCATGAGACAGGACCTATGGAGATGTTACTGGTGCCCGCTCGAGATAATCGATGATGAAAGGGAAGACAGTGATACAGTGATACATTTGCTCTGATACACCTATTCATATTTTTATAGCTACTTTAAACTTCCTGGAATGATTCCATGGGTCCACTCTTTAAACACTAAAACACAACCTTTATGAGCATTACCACCAATATGGCTGCACTCAGCCTACTTCTGTTTAAATGGCTGTTAGATGGAACTAAAAATTGAAAACTCACCATGAAATTTATATAAGCCTCCAAGATGATCTAGTAGAGTCTCCAATGATTTGGATACTGGAAGCAGCTCCAAAAAACCTGTGTATTACTATATCAAACACAGGCAGGAACCGGAGACACACGCTTCCAAGTAGATGGGCAGGTAGGGGGACTGGATGGGCACAGGAGGCTCCACCTGCTCTGCCAGGCCCTCGAAGTAGAGCTTCTCCGGGTACTTCTGTGGAAGTGAGGAGATGGCATGTTAGAGCATCTTTTTATTTTACTAATTTTTTATTATTTTTTAAAAAATATTTTGTTGTACCACTGTGAGATATACAATTTCAAAGAAGTTCATGTTTGGATTTCGGTCATACAGTGTTTTAGCACCCATCCCTTCACCATCATTTCCCACCATCATCTCCCCTAACCTCATTTCCCACCACCAATGTCCCCGAGTCCCTCCCCTCCCCCTAGCCTGCCTCTATGACAGGTTCTCGCTCTTGCTCTCTCTTTCTCTCTCTCCCTTCTCTTACACACTGTGGATTACAATACATACCTTTAGAGGTTATCGCATGCGTATTTCTTTGCCTGTATTCAATGCTCAGTTCTAGGCTGGTATCACTTTTGACAATTATTAGCACACTGTTCCCTTCTCGTCTTACCTAACCTCTGACTCCCACACTCCCACACGTTTGTGGTAGATTCCATCTTTGACAAGACCTCCTGGCCCATGTTTTCCCTGACCTTGGATATTGGTTTCATTTTTATATTTATATAATGCAAATAAATGCAGTCATTCTAATCTGTCTTTTTCCCTTCTGGCTAATTTTACTCAACATGATCTAGAGCATCTTTTAATTTTTTGTAAAAGAGCCAAATAATCCTCATTTTTAGAACATAAAAACATGCATTGAAATCTAGTTTTCAGCCTGACAAAATGGTATCCCATATACATGATAACCTATCAGTAACTGTACTGTGAACGATAATGCTAAAAATAAAGAGACAGAAAGAGAAAGAAGCCTGCCTGCTGGTTGGCTACAGAGGTGGGGGGGTGGGGGAGGGAAACTGGGGACCCTGGTGGTGGGATATGTACACGGCTGAAGGATGGGTGCTGGAGCATTATATAATTGAAACCCAATCATGAACAACCTTGTGTGTGTACCTCACTGTGATTCAATAAAAAATTTAAAAAATGGTATTCCAAGAATATATCACGTTTTTAACAACATATTTCATTTTGAACTATGAGACTCTAACCTCTAAAATCTATTTTAAATTATTCTTAACAGTAGAGCTATTCTAGAACCTTGAGGAAGTTTAGTGAGCTAATTTGCTTCTTTATAGACCACAGAGAAAATAGCCCGGGTAATTAGCTGAACGCCAAACCACAGCTTAAAGGATGACCCCCGCATTTATGAGAATTAGTACCTTGTGGTAATTCATGTGCTTGGTGTGCCAGTCGTTCTGCAGCCAGTGCTCTGGGGAATTTTCCTTTACAAAATCACTTACTCGATTTCTAAAATCATTTGGTTTGAGTAACAGCAACTGAATTATGAAATAACAAACCTGGGCCTCATTTCCTTCATGGCTGCATAGCCTTTGAGAAATTAAAAAAAAAAAAATATATATATATATATTTTTATATATATACAATATATATAGCACCGTGAGATATACAATTACAAAGATGCTCATATTTGGGTTTTGGTCATACAGTGTTCCAGCACCCATCCCTCCACCAGTGCCCATCTCCCACCACCAACGTCCCCAGTTCCCCCCCCCTTCCCCCAGCTTCGCCTCCATGGCAGGTTCTTTATTTATTTCCCTTTCTTTCTATCTCTCTTTTCCTTCCCTTCCAGACTGTGGATTACAGAACATACATTAAAGGGTTGTCATGTGTATCTTTTTGTCTGTATTTAATGCTCAGTTCTAGGTTGGTGTTAGTACCCTAGACAATTGTTAGCACACTGTTCCATTTTCTGTCTTACCTAGCCTCTGACTCCCACACGTCTGTAATAATTTCCACCTTTGACAAGACCTACTGCTCCATGTTTCACTTGAACTTGGATATTGGTATCATAATATGTACATATATATATTTATGCCATGCAAATAAATGCAGTCATTCTGTATCTGTCTCTCTCCTTCTGGCTAATTTCACTCAACATGATCTTCTCCATGTCCATCCATTTATAGGCAAATTTCATAACTTCATTTTTCCTAATAGCTGCATAGTATTCCATTGTGTAGATGTACCAAAGCTTCTTTACCCAGTCATCGATTCTCGGGCACTCTGGTTGTTTCCAGATTCTGGCTATTGTGACTAATGCTGCTATGAACATAAAAGTAGGGATGGCGGTTCCGCTGCATATTTTTGGTCCTTGACAAGAGTAGAATTCCTGAGGAGAGCCGGTATGGCTGGGTCAAAAAAGTGGGAGTTCATATTTGCTTCAGAGTAGATTCCCAGGAGTGGTATGGCTGGGTCGGAGTTCCTCTTGTTCATGTCTCCGCTCATTGATTTGCTCAAGTTGGCACCAGTAACATCTCCATATGTCCTGTCATATGCTAGTGTAGCCCAAGGACATCTGCTCGCTCCAAGAACATGAAGAGCCTCAACCATTCCTTCAGGTCATGGGAGTGAGGTCTATAATTGTTACTGGTTTTTGGCATATCAAATATGACATGAGTAGCTTGCCAGGCTATGCCGTGCAGGTGGTATACTCTCAGTAGTAGGCTCTCATCTCATGCATTTACTGATGAACCTCAATGGGGAGATTGGCATTTTTTGTGGGTGGAGCTCCGAGGAACTGTGGAGTCCGGATGTTGAGAATGACTGACCTCATGGTGTGGGGGTTCCTCTGGCTTCTTGCTAGGCTTACTGGGATGATGGGCCAGGGATAGAACCTGCCTAGAACTGTATACAGTATATAAATGTGAAAGATCCTGGGAAGGACCTGGTCCTAACTTCCATTATTGACTAAGAATGTCACGTGGCTGCACACATATAGCATTCAATTCAATCTGTGCAAAAACATGGCTTTGCCAACTTGAAAGACAAATTTTAATATATTAAACCATTACTCTTATTGGGGCTGGAGCAATATTCCAGCGGGTAGGGTGTTTGCCTTGCACGCAGCCGATCCGGGTTCAATTCCCGGCATGCCATATGGTCCCCCGAGCACTGCCAGGAGTAAGTCCTGAGTGCAGAGCCAGGAGTAACCCCTGAGCATCGCTGGGTGTGACCAAAAAAGAAAAAAAATTCTCTTATTAAAATTGTTTATGTCTTGTCTACCTCAAAGCAACAGTTGAGAATTCAGACGTGTCTGACTCTTCCTTGCCTAACTTTGGTTCTCACGGTTCATTCTAAGAAAAGTTTATCTTTTTTTTTAAATTTAATCCATTCTTCAAATGTATCATCAATGTAGATGTCATTTCTAAAAATTTCCTTTAATACTTTCCTATACTATTTTATTCTATTAATTGACTTATAGATTTACCTTATTTCCCCCTATTAAGTTGCAAACACCTTATTTCTATGCTCCACAGTTAAGAGATTAAGGTAAACTAAGTAACCCCACATATTATCACACTTATATAACAGCCATTTTCTAGCCTACTGAAATATCTTTTCTAAAATTTTTCTGGAAACAAACATCAAAATCAGGAAAAAGATGGACTTGGAAAATACTGGATGGCTCTGAGAAAATCCAGTTATGACCGGCTTACGGAAGTTACAGAAATAATTACACCAACAGTCTGCAATGCAGTGACTCATTTACTTCTTGCCATTATAGGAACCTTTTAGAATGGCTTGACTACTCATAATAGCTAGAATCTGGAAATTACCTGAGTGCCTAAGAATAGATGACTGGATCAAGAAATTATGGTGCATCTACACAATGGAATACTAAGCAACTGTTAGGAAAAAATTAAGTCATGAAATCTGCCTGTAAATGGATAGACACAGAGAGGATCATGCTGAGTGAAGTGAGACAGAAGAGGACAGATATATAATGACTGCATTCATTTGTGGGATATAAAAAGATAATAGTATGAGACTTATATCTAAGGCCAGGAAAATCAGGGCCAGGAAGGTCAGTGATCGCAATCTACCACAAGTGTGTGGGGCAGACGATAGGTAAGACAGAGAAGGGACCAGTATGACAGTAAGAGTTGGACATTGTTAACACTAGATTAGAACAGAGTACTGAAAGAAGGTAAAGAGATATACATGTTGATGCTACAAATCATAATTCGCAAAAGTGAGGGGAGGGGAGAAAGAGAGAGAAGTACCGGCTAAAGAAGCACGTTGTGGGGAAATGTGGGGATTGGGGGAAGGAAACTGGGGACACTGGTGATGGGAAAAGTGCGCTGGTAGAGGGATGGGTGTTGGAACACCGTATGACTTAAACACAATCATGAACAGCTTTGTAATGGTCTATTTTATGGTGATTCAATCAAAAGAAAAAGAATGGCTTGTACTTTTAGAGCATCACACCACGCCTTATTTCTTTCCTCCACCTGCAGTACAGAGAACATGGCAGAAATTCAATACATTCTCAAATGCATAAAGAAACTACGGAAGTTCTTTAGCTAAGTGATAAAATGCTTGAGGATAGTATGCATTCATTAGTAGCATGAAGCAAGATAAAGTAGGCCAATATACAAGACTTATAAATCACACAACTGATCTAAATGAGAAGTTAAAACCTTATGTTTTAATGAAGTATTCTTACCAGGCAGAGAATCAATCTGTCCAGTGTAACAATATTGTATTTCCATACCATATCATTAAGAATTTCAATGCATTTGTTGAGTTGCTGACCGCCGGCTGATGTTGAGAACTCATACACCAGGAAATCTGCAAATGTCCTCACGTGGGCTACCAAGGCTCTGGCTCCAATTCTCTCTAGTACTCTGGAACGCAGAGTGTCAAAAACAAACTTTACTATTCAATTCTATATGGACAGAAAGGTTTGCCCAATGGACACAAGTCTAGGTTTCTGGTTTACCTATAGCCAATCTGATTGATATGGTCTGTTTCCAGGAGCATTTTCCAGAGAAGACAGAGGAAGAGAGGGAGGGAGCGTTGTGTAGAAAAGTGGGTAATAATATCATTTTCAACAGTCATTGACTTCCACTTCCTGTACTCCTCTTCCACATTCTTTTTTCAGATTGAAACGACTTTCCTGAGGTACATTATTTTGTCTAAAGAAAGCCTAAAAAAAAAAAAAAAAAAAAAAAAAGCCAGAAGGCAATTTCAATGGTTGTAATTAAAAGAACACTAGTAACAAAGTTAGGAACAGTTCTAGATTTGACTGGGAAACCAAAGCTCTCCAGAGCACCAGTGGTAGCCCGCAGAAACGTCTTGCTGCTCTGAAAAGTTTGTCACTAACGGAACAGTGGCCAATCTGCAAACAGGCGCCAAGTCTGCGTGCATAAAAGGGTTGGAAAAAACCTCTTCTCTCGAGCTCAAGCAACTCACTAATCAAGGCCTGAAGTTCTGGAAGGCTGGACTATAAAATGACTCCAGCTCCTTTCCTAGACTTCTTAGACAGAAATTCCATGCCAGAGGCCGAGCGATACTACACGGAACAGGGTATTTGACCAGCAGTCAGCCAACCCAGGTTCAATCCCCAGCACCCGTAAGGTCCCCTAAGCCCTGCTAGGAGTGATCCCCTGAGCACAGAACCGGAGAAAGTCCTGAATACTGTTAGCTCTGCCTCCACCCTTCAAAAGGGGGTGGAAAAAAAAGGGAAAAAATTCCAAGCCAACCAGAATTAAAGCTTCCTTAATCATCTTCTAATATATTCACTCACTGGGTGGGAGGGGAGGAGGAGTGTGGAGGGAAGACAAAAACGTTTCTGTGTACTTTATTTTAGCAGCGCAGAGGAAACTATTACACTAACACAATGGCTGTCAGCCTACCACCCCCAGACGAGGGGGGTCTCAATCACCGGCATCTGTGACTGAATAAGCAGCTCGGCTGCCGGGGCTCTGAGGGCCGGGAGTCCGCAAGCCCTCCAGCTGGCGCACTGCTGCTCTAGCGCTACCAGAAGGAGCAGATGGCAGATGCTAACTTGCCTGCAATCTCCCCAAAAAACAGGACAAAGGAAGTTTACCCACACTGTAAGCCAAAAGCATAGTTTTTCCCTGTGATTTAAAAAAAATATACCAAACAAGTACAGCATATATATTCTCTTACTCCGATAAATTACATTTTTCCCTACTTCAGTTTGATGAAGGTATTTTCCAGGGAATGTGTAAGTTCTCACAAGATTCTAAATTAGAAACTATTAAGTTGAAACCTTACCTGAATGTTTAGAAACACACATAGTCTAACAGGGAAAGGGAACACCCAAGAGATTTCTAGGAGGACCAGTAAGATGGTTTTGAAAGAGAAAGAGGTGAGGCCGGCTATGGCTCAGTGGCAAAGCGCCTGCTTGCAAGCAGAGGGAAGGAAGTTCAACATCCAACACGCCCTGTGCACAACGGAGTGATTTCAGCGCCACAGTGTGAGACCCCCCCCCACACACACACACACACACTGCAGCAACAAAAAAGGATGAGAAGAATTTTTTTTATTTTAAAGAAACTTACTTGGGGCTGGAGCCATAGTCCAGCGGGTAGGGCATTTGCCTTGCAAGCAGCCGACCTCGGTTCGATCCCCGGCATCCCATATGGCCCCCACCCGAGCACTGCGAGGAGTAATTCCTGAGTGCAGAGCCAGGAGTAACCCATGAGTGTCGCCGGGTGTGACCCAAAAAAGGAAAAAAAAAAAAAAAAAAAAGAAACCTACTTCCTCAGAAAGCACCAACACCATCTCTTGAGCAGTGGTTCCCAAATTTATTTGGTTTAGCACTCTCTTCACAGACAAAAAAAAAAAAAAAAAAAAAAAACAACTCAGTGCACTGTCCTGAAAAATCTGCCTTCCTTAAACTGACAAGTAGCAACAGTACAGGGTGTAGGGCGCTTGCCTCGTATGTGGCTGACCCTGGTTTGAGCTCTGGCATCCCATATTGTCCTCTGAGACAGCCAAGAGTAATCCATGAGTGCAGAGCCCTGAGAACCACTGGGCATGGCCCTAAAACCAAATAAATAAGTAAATAAATAGACAAAACAAAAACAAAGAACCAAAGGGGAAATAAAAGAACAAGAAAACCACACCAATGATCAGACTGCGCCCTCTAATGGCATCTGAAGCAACTGTGCCCTGCGTAATGCTGCTCTAGAGCAGGGATCCTTAAACCTCTTTTCCACTGGCAAATGCTTTTTAGCCTGGGGAGTGTTTATACAATATCACGATCACGATCATGATCTTCCCGTTGATCATCTATTTGCTAGAGCGGGCACCAGTAATATCTCCATATGTCCTGTCTCATGCCAGTAGAGCCAGGGGCATCGGCTTGCTACAGGAACATAAAGAGCCTCAAACCATTATATTAGGTCATGGGAATGACCCAATATAATTGTTACTGGAATTTGGCATATCAAATACAACACGAGAAGCTTGCCAGGCTTGCCGAGCGGGAGGCAAACTCTATTAAACACCTCCAAATAAATAATTTATTGATGAGTCGCGCGGCCACAATATAAGCAGTGGTATATATTTATACATATATCAGTCAAACTAGTACAGGTATTTATGCCAAACACTGATAATATATCATAAAGAAACACAGGTATATAAGTCAAATACTGATAATAAATCATAAAGAAAGTATTTAAACATGACTCTTACGTTCAGTTCTGTCACCTTGTATAGGTTAACAGTTTAAGAAGCTTAGGCTCTGCAGTAACAGCAGGAGGGCGGATTCTCATACATATATTCCACGTGAAATTCAAAACCAGCTTACCTGTAAAGGGCCTGGAAAACAGCTAAGGGTGTGAGAAGCCCAATTATGAGGAGTAAAGCTCATGATAGTCTGAAGAATGTCTTTACACCACGTCCCCTGAATTGAATCAGAGCCTGTAAAGAAGTCTGAACAAACAGATGCATGTATGAAACGCAAAAATAGAAAATACACCAATCTTCTTTTCCTCGCGATTAAAGAGGAATGCAAAATGAAAAGCAATGGCAATTTCTCTCTAGAGACACCAGGGTTTATTTTCCATAAAATGATGTTATGTTAACATGAATTAGGTCACTACTATTATGGTTAAATAACTCAAAATTTAAAAGCCTTTATTTTATACCTAGTAAACATCTCTATATCATTTTAACCAGTTAAAATGATCACACATAGAAGAACCTACGCAGTAAGACGGTAAAGAAACCAAAAACATTATTTTTAAGCAAATGAAATATCTTAGTATGTTTTGCCCTTACAAATCAGCAGGAACATAGCCTACCTGAATACATTTGAACGCATTGTTGGGAACTGCACATACCTGTTACATGAGTTGCTCTAGCTAATGTCAGTATCAAGGCTCGATTCAGTTCTTCAGATTCCGCCGACAGCACTGTTTTGGGATCACTAAGAAAGCGTGTGAACTGTGGCTGTACCTCAGAGCTACCCAATGCTGTTATAAGCCTGAGCGCAGTGCTCTCAACACTGAAAAGTGACACAGAAAGACATGAAAACTGCATGTGAAATTTCAGAATGACGATATTTATTTTATACAAGAAGACTGAAATATAAACATAACTGGAGCATAAATAAGAATGATAAGCACCAAAATACAGCTTCTTCATCTCTGCCTAGAAATGTGGGAAGAGAGGGATTGAAGCGCACGCAGAAGTTTTCACTGCATCTGTCATTTGCTACTTTATCCCAAACTGTCAAGTCCGAGAAAGGTTTGGGTTATCAGAGCTGAATGACAGCAATTCGTCACAAGTTTGATTTAACAATAGAAATACTCATTTAACAAATCAGAACTGGGCGGGAGCAATAGTACAGTGAGTAAGGGACTGCCTTGCACGCAGCGGAGCCGGGTTCTATCCCTGGCACCCCGTATGATCCTACTAGCACTGCCAAGGATAATTCCTGAGTATAGAACCAGGAGTGACCCCTGAGCATCACCATGTGTGGGCCAAAACCCCAAATAAATAACTAAATAACAAAATAAAAACAAATCAGAATTATACAATTAAACCCAATTTTGATCAATTACAATGAAAAATAGGAAAACTACAAATTGCTATGTTTGATTGGGAAATAAAATAAACTTCCTGGGGCTGGAGAGACGTGTAGGGGATGTGGCACTTCCGCACACACCATCAACCCACCTCTGGTCTCCAGTGCCATAGTAACAGCCGGAGCGGTCCCCACACAGTCAGGAGTAGGCCCTGAGCTCTGCTGGGTGCGGGCTAAATTGGGTAAAATTTATTTTTTATAAGTGGTATTTGCTTAATTTGCTTTATAAACCTAAGGTGCTAATGGAAAACTTCCCCTAAACAGCATTTCAAAAATATTATAATCTTCTTTCTGGGAAATAGCTGCTTAAGGTAGGTCAAAATCAGCATGCCATCTCTTATTTTACTCGTTTATTATGGGGCACACAGCGGGTTGCGCAGGGGCTATCTCGGCTCTGCGCTTCGCGTAACGCACTCCCATAGCGCCTCTCCAGCTCCACATATTATCTTTTACCATAATCCAAAGTATATTAAATCTAGTGTTTGGTTGTGCTAAATTAGAACATAATGTCAAAGGTCTTGAAGGATTTATTGTCACTTGAAGAGTCTGTCCAAGGCAGAGACTCAACCATATTACCAAGCTACGTTTTTCAAAACCTGTACACTAATCCTTCAACGCTGGAATGAAAAAAAACTAACAGAAGAGCTCTGTCACAAACGGGTAAGAAACTTGGAAGATGAAAGATTTAGGATCCCTCTATTTACCAACATTTCTGATAAATCCTAAGGAAAGGGGCTGGAGCGATAGCCCAATGGGTAGGGTGTTTGCCTTGCACGCAGCTGACCCAGATTTGATCCCTGGCATCCCATATGGTCCCCGAGCACCGCCAGGAATAATCCTGAGTGCAGAGCCAGGAGTAACCCCTGAGCATTGCCGGGTGTGACCCCAAAAAAAGGAAAGACTGAGGGCTGAATTTTTGAAAAAAACAGTACATATGGCAGAGCCTGACATCAGGTATGGTGACCTGCCAGGAGTGGTCCCTGGGCACAGAACTATGAGTAAGCCCCAAGCACTGCCCCTGCCCCACCGCAACAGACAATGCTAAGGAAAGCTAGTCTCCAATAAGCTTACCAGAGATGGAGCTGGTTCTGGTTTGTTTGCGCCACTGCAGCCAAAGTATGCAGATGGCTGAGGAGCTGAACTCTGTAATGAGGCTGAATGTGGTGCATCCTGTAGCTGAACATCTCAAGCAGCGTGTGTAAGATCCCCCAAGCATGGGACTTGAAAACAGTTGGCAGAAGCTGACCTTGAGGACAACGACAAATTATGGTGCTGATGAGTAAAACTGCACTACAAATGGAATAATTAACACAAACATTCACACACACATACATATACATACTTTCTATACTTTCTCCATAATGTCTACTTCAATGTTACGGGAAAAACAATCCAGGTCCTAATTATAAAGCCAGGACAGTACATACTCCTCACTGCTCAGTGTTCCTGCCATTTTGAAGCATGAGGACATACACCCTCTCATTCCCTCCACCCGCTTAAGCATGCTTCATTAAACACAATTATCTTGGAAGAAAAGTTCATTGTGAAAACAAAAGTCATATATTGGTGACAAGTCAGAATTTCTACGAACCAGACAGCTATTTCCATACTAGAAAGCACAATTTAAAACTGCGTATTCTGCTGGAACTAGTAAGAAAGCACCTTCCTTACTGCCAGTCAGACTGGGTCCTGACTGTTGCCCCAGGACCAATGAGCAGGAGACAAGCAGAGGGGTGAGAAGCGGCAGAACAGATTCTGCATAAACACAGGGACTGGGGTCTGTCCTGTTCGGTCAAGACCAAACATGCAGTTCAATATTCTTATCAATTTATTAAAAAAAAAACCCTCACAAGACTGAGACAGTAGAGTGAGGCTACGATGCTTGCCTTGGGTGTGGCTGATCCAGACCTGATCTCACATGGTCTCCAAACCATTACTAGGGATGATTCCTGAGAGGAGTCAGGAGTGACCCACCAGGGGTATGAGCACCACTCTGTGTGGCCCCCCAAAAAAAAAAAAAGGTTCACTGGGGCTGGAGTGATAGTACAATAGGGTGTTTGCCTTGTACACAGCACACGTTAGATCCCCAGCACCCCATAAGGTCTCCCAAGCACTGCTCCAGAGTGCAGAGGCAGCAGTAACCCCAGAGCACCATTGGGTGTGACCCAAAAAAGTTAGAAATAAACAAAACAAAAAGCAAAATGTGATCACTCTGCTGATGTTCCTATCCCTCTCTTTTTGCTGTATTATTTTCTCTCGAAGACCTAAAACCCTAACATTTCTTTTCTGTCTCCCCCATTAGTAGGTAATGGAGTTCTTTCTAATGGCAATGACTTCTGTGTAATGCTGTACCATTACCTAAAAGAGCACCTGTTGAATCAAAGTATGGATTAATGGTTGTAAAGGCCACAGATTCTGTCTTACTTATAAATCCTTTGATGCCCAAAGACTCTATTTCCATATACACCAATAAACGACTATACGTTTCCACTAGCGCTGGCGCCAAGGCCACACTGGACTTCGCATGAGCAAGTTTTATTACTCTGGTCGCAATGCTGTGAATAAGGCTGAGGAGAAACAGAAAAAAACTTTTTTTTAGTAATCTGTATTTTTGACATAAATAAGGGACTATTTTACTTAAAGAACCACACACAAAAGAACATTGCCTATATTTTTTCACATACTAGACCCAACTTGAAAAGTATTTTCATATCTCTAGATTTAGCCATTTGATCTCCAACAAAATATTTGTGAAAATGTTCTGGACAGATGCAAAAACAGCCATAAAGAAAAAACAGTCTTTTAAAACTACCTTTATAGGACTAAGATACTGGAAAAACGTTCAATGTCCATCACTGTAGAAATGATTAAATAGAGTAAAAAAAAAACTCTGTTTAAAGATAATAAAAATAGGCCTTAGAGAACACTAAACCTGGTATGATTTCTGATACATTGTGGTAGAAGAGTGGTTAATAAAATCTCATTGTTGTAAGAGTCACTTTTGGGGAGACAAAAGTAAAAAAAAACAAAATACGTATTTATATGTTAAAAAATTCAATATACATTTCAAAACTTAATGTTTATTCTTTAAAAAAAGAGATTATGGCAAATTTTTTCTTTAGGTTCATTTATCTGGGAATTCCAATAACAGTTAATATTTATTTTTAAAATAAACTTACTTATATATAAATATGGACCCGGGACTTGAAACTATATCAAGAATGAAAAACATTAAAACAGGGGCAGGAGCGATAGCACAGCAGGTAGGGCATTTGCCTTGTACGCAGCTGACGGGGTTTGATCCCTGGCCTCCCATATAGTCCCTGAGCACCGCTAGGAGTAATTCCTGAGTGAAAAAGCCAGAAGTAACCCCTCAGCGTTGCAGGTGTGACCCAAGAAGCAAAAAAAAAAAAAAAAAAAAAAATCAAATAAAAAATACATATAACTATGCTTGTTAATGGTAACGGTAATTGAAATGGTAGTGTCATTTACAATAGCTAAAATCTGGAAACAACCCAAATGCACAGGGGGGGGGGCGATAGCTCGCGGGGGGGGTTGGCTTGCGCGCCGCCGGCCGGCGCGGCGGTGGGGTTCGATCCCTGGCTCCCATATGGTCCCCTGGGCCCGCCAGGGGTAATCCGGGTGCGAGCGGGGAGCCCGAGCAGAAAAAGAAAAAAAAAAAAGAAAAAAAAGAAATTATAAGACAGGAGTCGGGGAATCTGGGTAGGGCACTGGCCTCGAACACTGCCCAGAAGGTTCAATACCAGGCATCCAACATGGTCCCTCAAGCACCGACAGGAGTCAATACCTTAGTGCAGAGCCAGGAGTAAGCCCTGAGCACCACTGGGTTTGCTCACCCAAAAAACGTTATAAATAAAGATGTCATTTGATAGCACATGCACTCGATGGAACAGACTCTGCTGTAAGAGAACATTAGGCCATGACTTGAGCCACACCTGGTTGAATCAGAGAGCAATCATGTCATGCTCAGTCACATCAGAAATCAGTCAAAGAAACTCGCGAGTGGTTAAAAAGAAGCAAAACAAAGACAAGAAAAATATCTAATAACAAAGCCTTGAACTCTGACTACAAAACTGAGGTTACCAAGTTGGGGCGGGGCGCTTGTGGGACATGACGAACGAGAAGCGACAAAGAGAGCAGTGGACGTGCAGTAACTGTGGACACCAAAATCAAATATTAACAATATTTTAACCATTCTACTGTTAACTGAAAAAACAAAATTGAAATAAAAGCGTGCTTAATCATAAAACAAACATATATTAACGATGAAATCAAGTCACTACTCTACTGATACCAATTTCCTGACACGAGGTCCCCAAAACCCACCTCATCTTGGCGTGAACTGTGAGTGAATCCAGGAGGTTCATTGGTAAGGGTGTGATAGAGCTGGAGGCCAAACAGCTGGTTCCGGGAAGAGGAATCCTCATAATCCCATTCCCATAGATAGTTTCCACCAGAGCTCCCATGGGTAAAGTGAAACATTCTGAGTTGGTCGAGTATGCATTACAGAGCAGGGCGATCTTATAGTCATTCATCTGCAAACTTTTATTTCTTAGACTCTGCTGCAGGAACCTAAAATTTCAAGCTTCATTAATTAGAAAAACTGACATAATTTCTACAAAGTGAGCTCACGTTTTTAAGAGCATAACTCCATAGTGACTATTATGTTTACCCTTATTAGATATTAGAGGTGTTGCCTAAAATGAAGAGTGGAACCACAAGAAAGTTTTCAGTGGCAGAACTTCAGAGGATTATTCAATTTAATAATGGGCATTACTAAACATTTTGAAATATTTTCACTCAGTTTTGGAAATGCATAACTTTACATTAAAGGAAAACAATGCAAATACAAAGATTAAAACTAAAAATTATACACATGTTTACCAAAGATCTCTGCCTTTATATAAATATATCTTTATGTATCTCCAGAGCCATATAAACAGAATTAATTTTCTAGCCATTTTCTGCTACAGAAAAGTATATACTCATTAAATAGTCACCCTTAACTCTAGAAAGCATGGGAGTATTTCCATACTAAATACAAATTATTCTAGAATTCGATGTCCACTATTAGAAATAACTTACTCATGGTGAAGTTTAAGAGAATGCGGTATTGGAATCTGTAGCTTAGAGTTATCATTTTGGGCTTTCCTGTTGAGATGAATCCAAATGCAGGTCATTGCAAATGCATGAGTTGACTGGGGCTTGTTAATATCAGGAACTGGAATAAACTAGAAAAAAAATTACTTGCATTTTAGTAATACATTTTTTATCTCTTAAAATACCATTTATTAGTTTAACGCTAATTGCTTTCTAACTATTTAATAAAAAATTAGACAATCCAATAAGTGTCAAACTACTGCAAACTTGTTTTACTTGTCAAGAAAATAACAGAAGAGTGCTAAAGAGACTGCAGAGCAGTTAAAGACTTTGCCTTGCACACAGCTGACCCAAGTTCAATCCCCGGCATCCCATATGGTCCCCTGAGTTCTGCCAAGAGTGATTCCTAACTGCAGCGCCAGTAGTAACTCTGGAGGATTTCTGGGTGTGGCCCCAAACCAAAAACGCAAGAAACAAATTAAGTAATAGTAGTATCCAGGGGGTTAACCAACTTCTTGCGCTAGAGAGTATTCACAAACAAAACTTAAGTTAAATTTTTTATTCTTTAAACGTTGAACCCATCAGAGAGGGAGGGACAGTACAGTGGGCCGGGTGCTGCCTTGCACACAGCTGACCTGGGTTCAATCCCAGTACCCATCATGGTTCCCGGAGCCTGTCAGGAGCGATCCCTAAGCACAGAGCCAGGAGTTGAGGCGATGATGCTTGACCTACTTGCACTAGAGTAAATTCAATTGACAAACATAAAAAATAAAACATAGATGTTATCTAAGCAGCTTTAGTGCTTTAAATCACAGACTTACAATGAAAGGCAATGTCTCCTATATTGGTCAGATATTTGTGATTTATGAATTGCACAAAATCTAATTCACTGTTCTTTGACCTTTTGTGAGGGTTTTGGACCATACCTGGCTGTGCTCAGGAGATCTTAGCTGGTACTGAACCTGGCTGAGCTGTGTGCGAGGCAAGCACCTTACCTGGTGTATTATCTCTCTTGCCTCGCTCTTCCAACTTTTCCTATCAGCGGACTGGAAGCTGTCATGTTCACAGAGCACCAATTAAAACCAAGCAATAACAAGTGGATTTTAACCTCCCTTCAGCATAGTACCAGTCCACACACTGGTGGCTGAACAATGATGAGTGAATTCAATTTCATTTTAAACGAGTTAACGATGTCAGGAAGTTAATGTTCATCTTATGAGCAAGGTTAGTCACTGAATTAGCAAAAACACTATTTTCAAAATACTCACCAAATCTAGTGTCTTTTCACAAAGTCACCCTTCAACATGACCGAAACATAGCCCAGTCAATGATTCTTAGCTACTTAGTACAACTTACTTCTTTTTCTGGGTATAGAAGATCAAAGAGCTTCATGACAGGGAGAAAATCAGCCAGTGCGTTTTCTGAATACTTCCAGAAATAAATTGCAGGAGAACCCACATCAGATGATCTCTGCCTTTAATCAGTCCTCGCCCAGCTAACTGTAAAAGATGTTTAAATGCTCATCCACATGGCTTGCTAAAGAGACAGGTGTAGCAGCAATAAAACAAAAGTGCAGGAAGGCCCTCCTCTCACAGTCACCATCTCCCTTCGGCACTCAGAGTTACTCAGTCTCAAAACAGATTATAGAAATATCTTCAGGGGTTGGGAGAGAGCCCAAAAGGTGAACACATGCCTTGCATGCATGAAGTTCCGAGTCTGATCACCGGCACCTCAAGGCGCCCCTCCCCCCCCCTTTCCCCCCCCAAGGACCATTGGGGATGGCTCAGGTGTCCCCAAGTGCTGCTGGGGTGGTCCTGGTATCACCAGGGCATCAAGCTGTCAGGACCCCACTGCCGGACTGGGAATTGCTGGAATGGCAATCAATTCCAACAATTCCACCCCCCAATAAAATGGACTATTTTTTTGTATTACATATTTGTCTTCCGACCCCATTACCACCCAAAATAGCCATACATCTCAATAGCTACCTGTTTTAGAGCATTACAAAACTAATCATGGATGCATCAAAGTTCAATGTGACAATTACTATAAGTTATCAAAGCAATGAGAAACGTTTTTCTATGAATCAGAACTAATTATCAACAAACACATTTGTGTATTTCCCGCAGACTGTAACAAACCAATAACGGAGGAAGTGGAATGGCAGCATTTAAGACAAATTATCAGGAAAAAAAAATCTTCCTCCCAATACATATTAGAGATGTTAGAAATATATTATTACACTTATTAATCTAAAGATATTATTAATCTTATCCCCAGTGTCTTAAAACCTTATTGTTAAAACCAACTTGTCCCGCAAACACGCACTTACTATGCATGTTTGGACTGTCCTAGCTTTTGCATTCTGCCCAAACAGAAACCAGCGAATGATTGTAGCCGTTCACGTGCTATTCTCACCAAGTCTGTGGCCCACCCCTCGGCCTGCCGCTCGTCTTCATCCTGGATTAGGTCTGCACAACTCCCCTATTGATTTCCTCGCTCCAGACTTCGCACCCATTCATCTCGATATCCCCACCCCCCCTACGAGCTGGCGATTAGCAATCATTTTCTGAGCTTGTAGACGTTGATGTCATGACCCTAATCATATGCCCCCTCAAAGGAAAATTTGCTCCCTTAGAACAACGCATGACCGTCAAGAGTCTCCATGTGAGGTCCTGTCCTCCCAATCTCGCCATCAGTGTCTCCTGCATATTCTTCCAGTCGGTTCTCCCACACTCAATTCCTTCCCAAATAATTTTTTCCGGGGTGGCCACAGCCAGGGTGCTCAGTTACTCCTGGCTGTGCACTCAGGACCATAGGAGGCGCCCGAGATTGAACCCAGGTTGACCATGTGCAAGGCAAATGGCCTACCTCGCTGTGCTACTGCGCTGGCCCTTCCAAACAACCAATCTAGGTGCTATGCAAATACTTCTCCTATCTTTTCCTCTTGACAACTTTCAAAATTTCTTTGATAAAACCATTTCTAATGTCTGTAACGATATTATTCTTGTTGGTTCCTGTTGCAGGGAAACATATTTCCATCTTGTCAACTGTTCAACTAAAATCAAGTCTATTCCTATAGCCTTCGACCAGGCCAGCATTAGTGAGGGCCCAATTCTGCCCTGTCACCTCATATCTGGGGTGGATCTGTGGGAAGAATAGCTGAATCCAGCTTTTACAAGTGAGAAGAAAATTAAAAGTAAAGAAATCATGCAAGTATTAGGACAAAGAATTCCACTTAAGAACTTTTCCCTTTGTCGCAATCCCCGGTCATGCCCCGCCATACTGACCACATACCTTCTGATGAAGAGAAAGAACCATATGTGGAAAACTGGCAAACTGGAAGAGCACGAAGAAAATGAGCTGACTGGAGAGATGCTGCCACAGCAGCTGGCTTGTCCCCCCGTCGTCAAACTTCTCCTCGGTCTCGGACCGCTCCATGGCGTACACCACCAGGTCCACCAGCTGGTCCTCCAGCACTGGGCAGCGCTGCTTGTGCTGTGGGACAGAGATTAAATACAGTATTCCAAAAGCCTCCCGGTTAGTCTCAGAAGTTACGAGTTAAGGGGCATTAATTATAACAAGAGGCTGAGAAGCATGGAATGAAGTTGAACTTAGAAAGTTAAGGTTAGATCAGGCCCATTAAAGCTGCATCGTGTTACATTATCATAGAGGACGAGTTTCAAAAAATACATTTCCTTCAGTATCTCCTGGAACAGAATTCCTGTCCCTTACTGATTTCACAACTAGACAAAGGACAATGAACAGAAGATTTTGCGATTTATCTCTTGGAAAAAGTACCACGTATTTCAAAAGGCATACAAAGTAAGAATTACAGATACTCGTTTTGCAATCTAACTTAAAGTATGAAAGCCCTTGATTTCCAAGGATCACATATTGGTAGACAAAAATAAAGCAGTACGTGATCTCTTGGTTAAGAAACGGCCACCTCACATTTACTTATCATACAGAAGTATCTAAATAGCAGCCGGATTTCTGAAAGTCAGTTTTGCAATGTGGTACTGATCTATTGATACTGAAAAGAAAACTTCCTCTACCAAAAAAAAAAAAACCTTTAAAGTTCATCTCTGTTCTCCCCTCTTAGAAGCCAAACATAATGCAGCTTTAATTTTTAAATTAGACTATTTTGAAATCTAAAACAAGGAAAAGAATTGAGTTTAAACACTAAGGATGAAAATGCAACTTCCCTTTCTAGAGGCAAAAGATTTTGCTTTGAAAAGTGATTATAAAAAATAGACTATCTCAAAAAAAAGAACATTAGGCCATATTTAAATCTTTTTCATATTTCCTTCATAAAATATGATATAACATAGCAGCCAGGCAGTTGGAAGCCTTTCTAGCGAATTACTACTATATCTGCTTTCCTTCTCGTCTTTGGATGCGATTGTCAGTATTTTGCCATGAAAAAGGGATATGATTTCCTTAAGTTTTGGGAAAGTGCAAAATGGGGACGAATTTGGAAAAAAACAGAACATCATGAACAGCACCCCCTGCTTGCATGCTCTGCCAGCTCCATACTTGTAAAGCTCCGATATAGCTGTACTCTCACTGCATGCAGAGAAAACAAACATCTATCCAAAACAGGAAGCATCAATGGTTGTTTCGCTTTTCCCCCCCAAAACACAATGCCATGATCACAGTTCCACCACATTACAGGTTTACAAATAGCAATATTAACACCACCAGTTGAGACTACAGTACTTTTCCTCCAAATGTAATTATCATTATGAAGCAGAGCAAAGTGCAACAGACAACACTACGGACTATTTCTTAAGTCAGCATGCAAAACTACTGTGTACAGGGGCTTGAAATTCACTAGTTCTGCCAACCACCAACAACCTAAGAAATGTGCCAGACAACACAAATTTAGAGTGAGTTCATTCAAAGTATACAAGAGTCAGAAAAATTTGTGAAAAGAAGTAAAAGCCAGGATTTCCAGTAGGAATTTATCTTCTTTTTACGAGTGACGGGAAAATGCTTCTAGCTTAGAAACTAACCAATTTGTCGTCCTAGTCATTCGTCCATGATGGTCTTCCATCAATATGCTTCAGGGAAAAGAACAAACTAAATAAAATTGGTTTTTAGCACCTTGCTAGTTTCCTCTTCTGTATTCGCTATTTGTTCTAAAAAAAAGCGAACAGCGGGCAGGGAGGGGAGAGAAAGGGGCCGTAGCCGGTGGTGCTGAGGTGACGCTTGGCACGGCTCGCAGGGATCATGCAGTGCTGAGGATGGAACCAGGTTCCTGCGTGCAACGCATGAGCTCCGTCCAGTGAGCTCTTTCTCCCGTCCCCAAACGGAGGTTTTACTACATAGTTTAGAGGTGTAGCAATTGTCACACAGTTAATAACTTAATAAGGAAAGCCCCAAAATTTAAGATTTGACAAAGAATTAGGAAACTGAAAGAAGTTAATGATTTTTTTCAATAATTATTATGACTGATTACCCTACATTTTCTGTTAAGTATTTTTTGAAAAATACTTAAAGTATTTTAAAGTAATTTCTTTAAAGCCTGGTATCTGATATCTGAGGGTAGTCGAACATTTATCAGGATCAATTCTGGTATTTCCCAGTGTTTTAAAGTCATTGATTGTTCTCAAACCAAATTTATAGATAGCATAATCATGTTGCTTTGTTTATCTGCCAATGTTGATATTATAAATAATAAGTCAGAATTATAATATGATCTGTGCTACTAGTTACTTTAAATTTTGGTTTAGTATTCAATTACTAAAGAGACAAGTATATTAAAATTAAGCACATCCGATTATTTTACAAAGCAGAACAAGGAAAATTTTGTAAAGGAATTTCATGATGTATGAATAAGGTTAATTATCAAGCACTAGGTTATGTAATTCTGTACATCAATGAAGGCTCTATCTGGGATTATTTACAACTTAGTTTCTAAAAACATGCAAATTTCAGACTTCAAGATATAGGCATACAGGTTGAAATTAGTTTACATATTTATATGTATGCTTAGTTAAAACCATTTAACAAGAAGCATATGTAAATTAAATATTTTATAAATCACAATGTCTACAAAATAGCTCAAATTATAATGGAACCTTACTTTAATAAAAGCTGAAAAACAGGGGCGCAAGTATTTTTTACATTAACTAGGCTCCGGCCCATGCTTGCTACCCCCTCATTTCAAATGGCAAATGGTATTAGTAATTCACACCCATTAAGTGGTTCCTGACACTTTTCATTTAACAGCTCGGTTAGAGCCTAGAGTAAAATTGTAGCATCCTGTACTTCTGAGGATTTAAGACAACTTAAGTCATCGTTTCAGTGCTAGAAATCAATTTTAAAGAGAAACCAATTCAGGACAAGTTGGGAAGAAATATTGCCCTGCATATCATTTATTATCATATTCTCTGCCAACCAGATCTCAGGCCATGCCAGTCAATACCACTTTCAGCATTTCTCTAAAATAAACTGAGAGATCAGTACTTGGCTGTCTCAGGGTTGTCAGAGTGGAAACACCCACTACACAACGGCTGTCCTGTAATGCTCCTGTTCAACAGAAAGAACAAACTGTGTGAACATACAAACCAGGACTTTCCACCATGAATACTCCCCTTGCTGGCCACAGAACTGGGCTATTGATGACCTCCTGAGTGAAACCACTTTTAATGCAAAATATAGCCCAATTCCTACTGGAAAAAGCAAATCGGACAGCTCTTCAAGGTCAAGCTTTGAGTCAGTTATTGCATTGCTAGAGGAAAGATAAGAAAGTATAGTGCAGGATATAGTCTGTAATGATGAAAGCTGTGACAAGGTAACTTGCCTACTTTTAATGACATGCTTCTCATAGCCAGTGCCCTCACTTTCTACTCTACTTTCAGGTGGCGGAAGTGATAGACCAAGTCAATTCGCATGTATTTTCCAGCTGCAAGATCACTCACTACAAAGTTGTCTATCAAAACAATTACTGATGAGTTGTGAATTTTTGACAATGTTTACACTACAGTGGGATCAATACTAATAATGTTCTGTCAGCATTTCCATTATAAACTTTATTTTTTATGGATTTATGTCTTAGTCATAAACTTTTTTTTAGGTTGAAACTTTTTAATGAAAAGGATCAAATCAGAAATATGTGTCTTTATTTATTATTTTTTGGTCAATTTCTAGTTTGAGAAGAGCTGCCCTCCCCAAAAGAAAAAAGCTAATGACAGCTCTGGGTATCTGGGGGCACACGCAGCTCAAACCACTATGGATAATACATTTATGGACAAAACCGTGGAAAAAAAATGGCGTCAAGTATGACTTAAAGTTTAGCATAAAAATCAGCTTTAAGATGTAGCGTGAAGCATTCTGACAAAGTTAACTGGATACTTACCTCTAACTCAAGTGAAGCAGAATGAGTAAGTTTGCATTTAAGATGTAAAATTGACAGATTATGGCGGTAACTGTCAGATACTGTCGTGTGAAGCAATTTCAGTTTCACATGTAACAAGATTTGTTTGTCCAAACAAGGAAATTTGGTAAATTTTTCAGAAGAAAAAAAAACTTAAAATAAGAAAAGAGATATACTGCTACTAGGGTGAGGTTTGGCATGCAAAGTTTCAACACTGAGCAAGTTTTATGGCCAAGCTATATGTCCTTAAAAATAGGGCTTTATAAATGGAAGCACTGGCACAACCTTCACTATGGTATTGCAAACAGCAACGCTAGTTCATGGTGCCCGGACAAGAACGTCTTTTTTTCAAATTAAAAATAAAAAAAAAAAATCTGGTCTATTTTAATATGTTGGGCTCAAAAAAAATGTGAACAAAAATAATTGGAACCACTATTTTGCTTAAAATCTCAGAGGTGAAAAGCCCTGGAACAGACTTGGGACTGTATAAGAGTTCGGTTCGCAAAGTGGCCAGAGCGTCTCGACTCGCACCAGAGGTGAGCTTGAAGTGTGCGGGCTCACACGCGGAGAAGACACTTCCGGCAGAGAGTGACGCAAAGAAGAGCCAAGCAGGTGTGGGGTCACCTAAAGGCGACATTTCTCAGCCAGTCCCCATGTTTCCAAAAAACACCTTCCCTGTTCAAGCTTACCACTCCAGCCTTTAAAAGCAGCGTGTCTCTGTTAAAGTGCCTTTTTCTCTCCCTCTCTTTTTTTTTTGGTTTTGTTTTTCATTGGCTTCTGTTTTAAGGCAAAGCAACATAAAATATTTTTAATGATGTCATTTATTTTTTTTTTAACAGTCCGGAAAGATAAGGGCCACCACAAATCTTTCCATCTTGGAAAATTCCACCAGGCTACCTTTAGCCCTAAAGTAGGAAAAACAGTAAAATGGAGTGGGAAGAAAAAAAACAACCCATGGAAATAGCACAGGCTTTGGCCTGTGCCAGGTGTGTATTTTTGTTTGGTTTTGCTTTTTAAAGAATAGAAAAACAAACAAACACCAAAAAAAAAAAAAAAGCAAAAACAAAAACAATGCACCAAAAATAACTCTCATATCCCAAGAAGAAATTCATTTTAGTGGCCTTGGTCTCAGCATGGTCCTGCCAATTTCAAGCCCGACCATACATGTATTCTCTAAATGGAATCAGTGGCTACAAAGCGGCCAGCGTATCGTTAGTCACAATACAACAGTAAGGTTGTGAACATACCTGAGCAATGTTCAAGGTCTAGAGCATTGGAGGATGGGCAGGACAAGACAGGACAGAACAAAAATAAAAGGAAGAAAAAAAGAAAAGACAAAACAGTGACTATGAGGCCAGCCTCAAGGAACCCGGAGTCAGCACAAACCCTCCCACATGTTAAACCATCAAAATCAAACATACATACCAAAAAAAAAGAAAAAGAAAGAAAAAAAGGGGGAAAAATCAGCAATGAGGCCACGCTGAAGATACCAGGGTTAAAAAAGTAGACCCAAACAATAAAAGAAAGTCATAAAAATAATGGTTCAGTCATGTGCAGGTTTCTCTGGCAAGCGGTAAACTTGAAACTGGCCTTATAGAAAAAAAAAAGCAATGCAAAATAAATCACCTTTTAAAATATCTCCTTTTAAATTTAAACATTTTAAAAGCAATAGATAAATGATAGGAAGAATACACTGTTTAAATATATCATACACTAAGAAAAAAAAATCACCAAATAGTTCTTAACTGTTTAGCTCAGTTAGCTACGGCAAAGGAAAGAGAAGAATAGTGCAGAGTCTATGCAGAGTTTACTAGGTTTCCAGCACAGTACAGTACCTGCTTATTTAAACCTAGCATATTGCAGACCATATCCCTGGAATAAGGCTGCTCCAATACATATCTCAACAAAGCAGTCTGTGGTTCAAACAGATCCTTTAAAGAAAATAAAGAAAATTATTGCTTCAAGATCAAAGGAAGTGCTAATTCAGATAATTTGAAATTGGGATTTAAAATAAAAATCCTCTAAAAGCACTTGTTACCTTCACACAGTAGGCAGTATCTAGTGGGAAAAAATCATCATAGGATTTTAGTGCTTTTGGTTAATTAGTTCCCGCCCCTCACTTGATGAGCAATGTCACCAAGGTGAAGGGACTCCCCCAGGTCATGCAGTTAATTAGGAATGACTAACTACAGTCACATTGAAGTCTTAATCATCACTGCAAAGAAAGAATTTTCTGCGTAGAAATGTAATCAAGGCCATAAATATAAACACTAACACTTAGGGAGCACAGGCGTAAAACATAGGTTCTAGAATCAGACTGTCTACCACTTCCTAAACATGGGGACTGAGGTGACTACCACGCTCCAAGTCTCAGTTCCAACATGTGTACAATGGAGATAAGAAAAAGGGTTACTGCAAAGTAAAACTGTTCAATAAGTCCCCGGCACACAGTGAAGTGCAGAGTGAGCTTATTTCACTAGACAATCTCTGTTATGGTGACTGTAAGCTCCTGCTAGCTAACTTCTCACATCACCAAGTTTTACAATCCATCTAGCAGCTAAGAGCCTATAATTGTTGCCTTAGTTCGACTTCATCCCTCCTCATTTGGGGACAAGTTTTCTCATCAGTTCACATATTATTTTTGAAACTAAAAAATTCTATTTAGCCTTCCCATACCCGCTCTGTCATCACTCCGCCCTCTGAGATAACTGAACAAATTTATCCGATTTCCTTGCAGCTTCATGTCTAGAGATATTTCATTTTACTGATATTTGAAGAAGTTTCCCTTAAAAGTTTCTTTCTTCTGTTGACTGGAGAGCTGATTTGGGGGCAACACCTACTGGTGCTCAGTGCTTGGGGGTGGGGGGGGGTCACTTCTGGTGGTGCACTGGAGTGCCAGGATCCAGCCGGACCTCCAGCAACGGTGGATGTGCTCTGTCCATTGAGCTATTTCTTTGTAAATCTCCAGTCCACTTTTATAGTCAGCACTATCACTTAAAATCAAACAGACAAAACACCTGTGCAAATGGGGAAGTTGGTCTTCCAATTTAAGGGCATTATGAATGTACTTTGAGGGCTTGTTTTGTAACTGAAGCAATAATGATCACAGTTAGAAGTTCAGTTCTCTAACTCCTAAATATAAGCGTCGGGGTGGGCCACTGGAGTCTATTGGTATCACATGGTAACCACAAACCATCTTTCATGAAATATTTCTTAAGTTTGCGAAGAGAAAATTTAGTATTACACATTATGCAATTAAGACTAAAGGCTGTTCAGAAAGTCCCACTGTACTCAAACATACCTTATCATATGGCAAGAGGCCTTTCAATGGAAAGCGAAGAGTAGCAGGATCTAACTTCCATGAATTACAAATTGCACCTGAGTTATTTACAACTGGCAGGAGACTGCAGCGGCCTATACATATTGGAAGGGAAAAAGCTTTCTTAGTTAAATCTGAGCACGGAATTGCCTGGTCCTTTATTCACTGCGCAAATACTTAAAGAATGCCCATGCTTGCACTGATCTTCAGAAATACCTTAGTCAGAAACTTGGGTATTTTATTGATTTTTTTTAGACCCATGGTTAGAAATCAACTGCATACAACATTGCAAACTCCAAGATGTTGCTTCTGTTCATCTAATCTGTCCATCAAGGCAGACTAGAGCCTCAATAACCCATGGACCTAAGGCAGAGCATGTGTTTTCATAAGGTCCATTGAAATACTGCTACCTCTGCACCGGGAGAGTTGAGAGGTAAGCAAAGGGGCGGATGGCCCAGATTGCCCATGGCCTTTTTATGGAAAAAGTCTATAGACTTCCAGTCTAACGTCAATATAACCTGACGGAGATTGTTTCCAGAGGCCGTAGATACAGCGTACCTTCAGGCAGACAATCTTAAGTCAGAATCTGCATCCTTCTCAAACTTGCATCACATCCAATCTCTGAATGACACCAACGTCTGTCTTAGTGGCAGAGGCTAAAGAATCTGTCTAGTGCTTCCTCACGTTTCCATTTCTAGTGTCCTAACGCGGCATCTGGCTCGTAGGACATGCTTAATATCTGATCGCTAATCAACAATGTTCTTGCTTTCCACACAGCTCTGAAGTCACTCTGACTTCTAGATATTGCTGAAAATGGCCAAATCTTAAGGTTTCTTTAAAAAATTGATAAACATCAGGGGGAAAAAAAGAAAGAGCAAAAGGTATAAATTTGAGTGGGCTCTAAGAACCAATTAATTCTATATTACGGCCAGAGTGGAACAGCTCACTGAGACTTCCTTTGTCTGTTGATTTGATGTTTTTCGAACTCCTGCCGGTAAAGTTCCCGTAGGGGTGCAGTCTGGCGGAGGGCGTGGTGCTGGGAGCTGTGTGCATGAGACCTATCATTAGCAATGTTGTAAATAACTGCGCCCCGAAGTCTCAAGTTCCCTCTAGGGTGAGAAAGGAAGCAGGGAGTTTAAGGCATGTCTGCATGTATGTGGAAGACCTAGCTTGATCCCTGGCACCAAAAATGGCACCTTGAGCACTGCAAGTGATCCCTGAGCAGAGCCGAGGAAGTCCCCAGACACACCTGGGGAGGCTTAATCCCTTCTTCCTTCAAAAATGAAAAGGAAGAAAAAAATTGGTTAAAAAGTTCCCTCTAATTCCCAGGATAAACAGCTTCTAGAGTGGTTCTATGTTCATCTTAGATCTAGTACAGTCATTTCCCTGTCTTTGTGCTGAATTTATTTGGTGCACAAAGGTCTTAGAAAACAAGTAAAATGCTATTATTCAACTTCTAAAGAGTTAGTTGGGGCCAGAGCAATAGCACAGCGGGTAGGGCATTTGCCTTGCATGCGGGCGACCGGGTTCGATCCGCAGCATCCCATATGGTCCCGAGTACTGCCAGGAGTAATTCCTGAGCAAAGAGCCAGGAGTAACCCCTGAGCATTGCCGGGTATGACCCAAAAATTATAAAAAAGTTACTAAAATGAGTAACCACTATAAAACATTTTATCAACTTATAGTTTAGCCATCATTTAACTAAAAATCATGTACTATTTAGAATTTTTTAAATTAGAATCCTACCACAAATGGAGTTTATCCTTGCTGTAGGCCTGAAAGTATCCACAAAGTCTGATACCAGGTTGCCGAGCAGCTAAAAACAAACAAAAAACAAGGAATAATTAAAAAGAAACAAGTTTTTTTTTAATTAAACACGCCAAGATTTTTCTGAATGTAATGCTTATTTATATAAACTGAGAAAACAGATAAAGATTTAGTATAGTGCTTGGCATACAATAATTCTTGTTTCCTTCTAAATAATTACTATTAGTCAACTGTGCCTGGATTCCATTTAATACCACTAAATACTTAGCTATTTGATGAAACTGTAACTTTATTTTATTGCATGTATGGAAACTGTTAACATGAAAGCAGAGAAATAAAATGCAACTTAATGACATAAAAGTATACATGAAAATACCTTAAAAACAAACATTCAGAATGGGAGTAATGTAACTATTATTAAAATTTCTATTTACAACTTCAGAAAATATAAATATACCCAGTGTGGAAGTTTTCCCTCAGGATATAATTTCCTGATTTCTGTGACTGCAAAATAGGCTGGCAATAAGCAGGCATTCCTTTCCAATATATATGCTACAACCTAAGAAACAAAAAAGGCAAATGTTACTATGACCATTGTTAGCATCATCTTTTGTTTGTTTTGGGGCGAACCCAACTGTGCGCAGTTTACACCGGCTCTTTGCTCAGATCATTCTTCGTAGGTACTCATACACAGTTCCCAGGGTCAAATTCAGAAGATTACGTGCAAAGTAGGGGCCTTACCAGCTTGTCTGATCTCTCTGGTACCAACGTTGCTATTCTTGACAAGGCCCTCACATTAAACCCTTTAATTACTCTATTTTTCGGGCCTATGTTCTCCCAAGCACTGCTCAGAGTCCAAGGGACCCTCCCAGAGATACTGGGCAAGTCAATACTAAGGCCTGAGCTGTTCAATGGCAGCGCCAGTACCACAGTGCTGCTTGGGCCCTATGGTGCTGGGCACTACCCGGGGTTCCCTAGCACTCCTGCAGTGAGAGGAAACTCCATGGCTATACCTGCAGCTTCCCAGGGGCTTACAAGGCTGCATCTGGTGATGCCGTGACGGCTGCATGGTGACAGGGATCAAAACCAAGTCAGGGCAGGCGCCTTAACCCTTGTACCGTCTTCTGCCCCCTACTTACTCTTTTGAGTGCTGAAAATAAAACCAAGCGACCCATATACACAAAAAGCTTTTTAACCACTGAGACACATCTTAATCCACTGAGTCTTTAAAGAAAGAATGGCAACAGTAAAGATAGCAAGAAATAAAAATAGTAAACTGCAAAATAAAGGTATTCATTGATAGGTGATGAATCCTAAAAATAATAACCAGCGAAATGGACTGCTATTGTAAAGGACATCGGAAATGCTTTGAACCAGTGGGCTTCAACCACTGGTCCACGGAAGCGCTGACCTGCAGGTGTCAGGCTGACAGGCAGGTCTATAGCCTTAGTTCTCACGGTCAGTTTCTGGGCCACTCTGCAGGTGTAGGCCGAAGAATGCTGCTTAAACTAGTAGTAGACTCAAACAGGAGAGTAAAGACTACAGCAACAATCCTTGAGACACTGGTGACAAGGCACGTGATCTCCTATGAGTCCCACAGGCCCGCTGATGTCCTACAGTGGCTGGAGCCTTAGCACAGGGGGTGAGCCGCTTCCCTGGCAGGAGGAGCACCCTGGTTCAATTCCTGGCACTGTGTATGGTCCCCCAAGTACAGCCAGAGGTGACCAGCGCACAGAGTCAGGAGCAAGCCCCGAGCACTGCTGGGGTGGGCCAAACCCTCCCGGCCCCCCACCCAAACCAGGAAATCCTTTATGATCTATATCATTATTTTCATCATTAAAACCATAAATAAAACCATAAATAAAAATTTTCTTTTGAAATGCATTAAGTATAAAAAGTAAAACAGTATCTGTTAAAGTAACAGATTTTTGTAGACCCCAACACATGGAGCATTTTACAGGCTTCTGAGACCTTTAAAACTAGGAAATCCGGGTTTTCCGATGAATGCAACACAGATGTGTTTAAATTACCTCTCTGGCCACCAGAAGCTGCTGCACGACTGCCGAACTGACTGTATTGGGGATTGTCAGAATTTTTTTTCCAAAATCACTTTTAAAAGATCTCGAACACCCTAATAATAAAAAAAGACAGATTAAAACTGCATAATGTCCCTTGTGCTAACCAGAACACATAAAGGCTTCAAGATTATACACTCATAAAAAACATTAGCTTCAAGGTCACCACCTTTATTTTACTCTTAATCAGAGACAAGTCCCTAATATCAGCCCAAGATAAGCCTGGTTTCCAAATGGAATTCAAAAAAATGTCTTATGATATGAGCAAACAAAAAAAAAAAGTGAGCTATAAATGAAAGCTAAATCTTTCACACTTGCTTATTTTGTTCTGACAATCAATCAAGCTTGATATGTGCTTATAAACAGCAAAGTCATTGCACAGAACTTGAAAAATACTGAGAACACAGACCAGCAACGCTAAACTTTTTTAAGTCGTGCTCTGACTGCTCCCTTCAGCACAGTCTAGTTTTGTAATCAATCTTGGGAATAACTAGACTGTAAAAATGAAATTAGAGGTGGCCAGAGCGATAGCACAGCGGGTAGGCGTTGGCCTTGCATGCAGCCGACCCAGGTTTGATCCCCAGCATCCCATATTGTCCCCTGAGCACAGCCAGGAGTAATACCAGAGCAAAGATCCAGAAGTAACCCCTGAGTATTATGGGTGTGACCCAAAAAGAAAAAAAAAAGAATGAAATTAGAAACAATCAGAATGTCTCACACCAAAGCGGTAAAATGTTTAGCAATCTGCTAAGGAAACAAAGTACCACAAAATTCTTAGAATTGATTTTGTGTTAAAATGTTATTCTTATCAATAAAATCCATTAATACCAGTATCTGCTAAATAATTATGAGTAAACAAAACACAGATGTAGCTGTAGGTTCCAGTTTGGAAATTCTTCCAAAACGGACAATAAAAATGGCCTGACTAAAGCAAGATGGCCTTTGCAGCTCTGGAGATCTACCTTCTGTGTATGCCAACCCGGCTGGCTAAAAGCAAAGTGTCTTTTACTAATAGAAAAGGACACACATCCAAAACAGACCAAGTAGAGAGAAGTGAGCCAGGACTCTTCCTGATAATCTTAATACTGAAATCCCTTCTCAGTTCCACACACCCTAGATCTCTGCTGTCATCTGGTGGCCTCCAACACCTTAGGATCCCTGTGGCATAAAGGAATCCAGAGTTTGCTTAGCGACTTCCCCAGATATATTTAGCACCAGTATATATACACATACTGATCAGGGAGCAAAGAGACTGTTGGGGTCACTGAGGAAATTTAAACCCCTTTAGAAAATAAGACCAAAACATTTTTTTCTTTCATTTTTTTGTGAATGCTTTCTCTGTTCTCATGTCTCACACCTATAAATGAGACATCTACTGGAAACTAAACCATGACAGAAAACGATGTCTTTTTATAACTATGTGAAGATACCTTATAATCCACTCCCCCAATTATTTTCCGAACTAGTTTAAACGTCAAGGCCCAAAGCTGTGTTCTTTCCCATTCAAGAGTGTCAGAGTTTATCAGGGATTCACACACCATCCTAGGAAAGAGGATACAGTTCAATTGTAAGACAGAAGTTTGCAAATTTTTATAGCCAAGGTCTGTATACTCTGGGATTTGCAATAGAACTCTTCATAAAAGCAAATCATTACTCAAGGACACTTTAAAAAGTGGGACGTATTTTACATTTTTTTACTTCTATTAAAGATTATACGTAGAGCCAAATAATGTGCGTTGTTATATTTTTACAGCATGTGGGGATTTGCCTTGCATAGAGCCAACCTACGTTCAATCCCTAGTTTCTTTATGGTCCTCCAGGTTCACCAGGAGAGACTCCTGAGTGGAATTAGGAGTAAATCCTGACCATTGCTGGGAGTGCCCCCGACCTATGTTGAGCGAAATTAGCCAGAAGGAGAGACAGATACAGAATGACTGCATTTATCTGCATACATAAATATATATGTACATATTATGATACCAATATCCAAGGTCAAGTGAAACATATATCAGGAGGTCTTGTCAAAGGTGGAAATTATCACAAACGTGTGGGAGTCAGAGGCTAGGTAAGACAGAAATGGAACAGTGTGCTAACAATCGTCTAAGGTACTAATGCCAACCTAGAACTGAGCATTAAATAGAGGCAAAAAGATACACATGACAACCCTTTAATGTATGTTCTGTAATCCATAGTCTGGAGGGAAGGAAAAGAGAGAAGAGAGAGAAAGGGAAATAAATAAAGAACCTGCCATGGAGGAGGGGCTGGGGGAGGGAGGGAACCGGGGACGTTGGTGGTGGGAGATGGGCACTGGTGGCGGGAGGGTGCTGGAACACTGTATGACCAAAACCCAAATATGAACTTTTTAGTTGTATATCTTTGTAATTGTAAAAATAAAAAATTGAAAAAAAATTAAATAAAAAAAAACAATACTTTACCATCTCTTAAGTTTGTGGTAAATTATTTAAGATGGCTGTAATAAAGGTTTTGGTTTTACGTTCTCTTCTAAAATGTAAAACTAGTCACTCATGGTAGAGAGCAGGACTATACGGCCAAAGAAAATCTGTCAGACTTTCCACGCAGGACCCCAACAGCTGTTAGTCCTCCTCTCCTCGTTGAAGCTCGCTCCTGGACTCTACCATGACGTGCAAATGTCCAAACAACGTGGGACGAGAATATGGAGATTCCAGTGGATGATCCCAGCCGAGGCTCCAGACAGGTCTGCCACCAGCTACGCCGCGGGAAGCCTTCGTTGTGATGCTAGAGTGCTAGCTAGAGTCGGACTATAATCACAAGACCCACAGGCCTGGCTGTCCCATCCCCAGCACCACAAGGGTGCTCCAAGTACTGAGAGGAGAGACCCTTGGGCTGAGCTAGCACACCCCTGAGCACCGCCAGGTCTGACTCCACCCCACCGCCACGAAATAAATTAAAAAGATGAAGGTGATCATCCTAAGCTACCAAGTATTCACGTAATTCACTGTGTACAACAAAACTAGACTAGATTCCTTGGGTGATGCAGCCTCTGGGCTGAAAGGCAAAGCCTGAGTGACCTGGAGCCTTTGTATAAACCATTATATAAGAATACTGAGCTCTAGAAACAAAAACTAAGGATTGTAAAGAAGTTCTTCATCTATCCAACATCCTTCTTCATTACCTCATTCTTTTATGGCAACCTCAAACAATTTCCAAACAAGCAGAAAAGCGAAGTCTTTGTTTTGCTCATACCTAGGTGGAAGGAGACCGGTCTCGACGGCCATTGCCAAGCAATCATAGAGGAAAGAAATCCGTTTAGGGCTGTGCTGGCCATGGATGAACTTAACGATCCACTGGATGCACTGCTCGTGAGATTCCTGGAGTCAGAACATGGTATCTTGAGTCTAAAAGCTCTTCTTTGGATCTAACATCTAGTTAATATAACCCCTCTGAGTACACTGAGCTAATCTACTAGACATTCACAGATCAAAAACAATTTTTGAATAAACAGACAAAATTATTCCAATTTAGCATTCAGTGTCAAAGCTTTAAATTTTACAATTGTATAAGTTAAACTCCCTCCAGTTTTATTAGCAAAGAGATTTATTGCATATTCATAATTAGTTGTGAGTGCATGCTTCCCACGTGGCCTGAAGGAGGCATGCAGGAGTTATACCCGCCCTGACGTGGACTCCTGCGTACTGTAGTACAGCAGGTAGGGGTGTTTGCCTTGTGCGTGGCCAACCCGGGTTTGATCCCCAGCATCCCATGTGGTCCCCCCAGCACCACCAGCAGTAATTCCTGAGTGCAGAGCCAGGAATAACCCCTGAGCATTGCCGGGTGTGACCCAGAAAGGAAAAAATGTAAATATGATGCCAAATGCAGTGCCCATACCAAAGTTTGTTTTCTAAGACACCTCTAAGAAAGTCTGTATTTCGCGTTTCTCTGTACTATCTCAGGGAAAGTACAATGGAAATATATCCTGTCATGTTTTAAATGAATAAAGATGAAAAGTTCGTTGACATTCTATTGTTAGGCCATAGGAATAAACACGCTCATCAACTGTTGACCTTTTATTTATTCATTTATTTATTTATTTATTGCTTTTTGGGTCACACCCGGCGATGCTCAGGGGTTACTCCTGGCTCTGCACTCAGGAAATCCTCCTGGCGGCTGGGGGACCACATGGGATGTGGGGATGAACCCGGGCCAGCACAGGCCGGTTGCATGCAAGGCAAATGCCCTACCCGCGGGGCTATCGCTCGGCCCAACTGTTGACCTTTCTGGAAAGCTATTAGGTTCTTTCTATTAAGATTGTAAACATTGACAAACAACATTATATCCAGGAACATTTTTTCTATGTTCCAAAAACAATAAACATTTTTTTCCTTAGGGAAAGCAGAAGCAAATAATCGGCTGATTAATAATAATTTACTTTAAGAGTATATTGGGGCTAGCATGATGCCAATGAACAGTATACATAGTTCATGGCTGTGGTATAAAAATAACTCATATGGGGGCTGAAAATTACAAAGGCCGAGCTGTTTGCCTTGATGGGGCTTACCCCCTCTCAACCCCTACTCGAACCCTGGCATCATATATGGTTCTCTGAGCAGCATCAGAAGTGGACCCTGAGGGCAAAGTCTGGAGTAAGCCCTGAGCATTGGCAGGTATGGCCCTAAAACAAATAACTCACATTCACAAAAGTATCTCTCCAAGGACACACAAATTAGAAATTCACAGAACAATGGATGTTTAATGGGCCAGAGTGATAGTACAGCAGACTGGCCATTTGTCTTGCATGAGGCATCCCCTAAGGCCCACCCAAAGCATAGCTAGGAGTGATCTCTGAACACTGAGCAGAGATAAGCCCGAACATCACTAGGTGGGACCCCAAAGCTTCACAAACAAAATCAACGAGTGCCTAAGTGGAGAGAGAAAGCAGATCATTCACTGACTCCATATTTCGTATCTTCTGAATTGTCAACTTTACACATACATATATAACCAGCTAGAAAACAGATCTTTTAAAAGGTTGCATTGCCACTATGTGATCCATGTCTGATTAGCAAGTCTAAGCCATAACTAAACTACTAACAGTTCTTGTTTTCTTGTCCATTAACACACAGTGAGAAAATATGCACTATTTAGAACTTGAGTGATTTAAAGACATGCATTGGTTTTTCTCATGGACTGTTTACTTTCCTTAATTTTGGCATAGTATCTTTATATCCTGATTGCATCGCCTATCTATTTTTACTGTATCTTTTATTTTTCTTTTTGGAAATGCTCAGGGGTTACTCATGGTTTTGCACTCAGGAATTAATCCTGGTGGTGCTATATGGGATGCTGAGGATCGAACCCAGGTGAGCCACCTGAAAGGCAAACACTTTACCCACTGGACTACCGCTCCGGCCCCATCTTTACTATATCTGATAGTATATTTTAATCTAGGTTCCATCCTTTAAGTATGTAAGTGAAATTTTAATGACTAGCATTGGTTTAAGTGTACCTGATAAATCGGAATAGGATAAAAAGTTTTTATTTGGAAACTGGAGAGACAGCATAGAAATAAGGCACCAAGGGCCGGAGCGATAGCCCAGCGGTGGGGCGTTTGCCTTGCACGCGGCCAGCCTGTGCTGGCCCGGGTTCGATCCCGGCATCCCATATGGTCCCCCGAGCACCGCCAGGAGTGATTCCTGAGTGCAGAGCCAGGAGTAACCCCTGAGCATCGCCGGGTGTGACCCAAAAAGCAAAAAAAGAAATAGAAATAAGGCACCAGTCTCGCAAGCAGCTGACTTCGACCCTGACTCCTGGTAAAGCAAATGACCCCTTGAGCACAGCCTGGGATTACTCCTGAGCCAGGCGGAGCCCCACCGCACAGTTGGATGTGGCTTAAAAATAAAAACAAATGACTTAATCCAATCTAACTCAGGTAAAATCTTTTACAAAACCTCACACAGTACTGTCACTCACCTGGCTTCTCAATATAGGTTTCCCAAGAAATATACAAACTGAAACGAGTAGAAACCCGCAGACACAAAGGATGCCCTTATTTCTCCCTGTTCAGAAAGTCTAAACAGCAACATCAAAGTCGATGTATATGGGGCGGGAGCCAAGTGCAGCAGGGAGCCTCTTGCCTTGCACGCAGCTAAGCCGCGTTCCATCCAGAGCACCCACTCGGTGCACTGGGCCCTCCAGGACTGACCCCGAGGTGGAGGAACCCGAGTACGCCCTGAGCACCTCCAGGTGTGGCCCAAAAAGAACTCAAGCACCCAAAGCCAAAACCATAAAGTGGATAGAATATTGATCAAGTGCAGTACTCACCTGAGAAAGCCCACTCCAAAACTGTCTGAAGGCCCCCAAACAGCTAATGAGCTTTGTTTTTCATCTTCAGGAGTGTCCATAAACATGCTTAAAGAAAATCGCATTATTGACCACTAGTTTCTAAAAAAGTAATTCGCATAACTAGAAGAGTGGATCTTAAACATCTCACAAAAAACAAAACACATGCATGTGAACAACAACAACAACAACAAAAGAAATCTACCATCTACTCACCCAGGGAAGGCCTCTTCAATAATTTCTGTTTTCTGCAAAGGAACGAGGGCGAACAGTGTGACTTGGGATTATTTTAGGACGAGGGTGGGGTCCCGCAAACCAACACGATTACGAAGCGACATGGGGTCCACGCAGAAACGAAGCCCCGTGCGGCCCGTGACAATGGGCGCGTACCTGCCAGAGGCACCCTTGAACCAGGATGGCAGACTCACAACAGCTAAGCCCCAGCACACAACACGGGAGAGGTGCTTTCTACGATTTAAATAACCCGAATAGAAAAGTCGAGCTCACGGCGGGGCAGCTCGGGGATCACGCCCCGCGCCAGCCCTGGCGGGGATCTACTCACCACCACCTCCTCGAAAATACTCTGCAACTGCGTCTCCATGTGCACGGTCGCCCCCGCCCTGCCCCCGGCGTCCTGCGCGCGGCGCGAGTCGGGCCAGAGCTCCGGGGGTCGGGCGCAGCGCGGAGGGGAAGGGCGCGCGGGAAGCCGGGGCAGGGTCGCGCCCCCCGCCACAGTGGGGCCTCCAGCAAGACTCAAGCAAAAACCGGAGTCTGTCCGGAAGCCGGGAAAGGGAAGTGCCCGGTCCTCGCGGATTATAAACCCCAGCTGAAACTGCGGAGGACCCACATGGTTCCGTCTAAGCAGCAGAACAACCAACGAGTTAGACGACAGCGCCCCCCAGGTGGAGCTTCGAGCTAAGTCATCCAGAGGAGTCCTGGGCTGGAGGAGCCACCTGCCGGCTGCAGTGGTTGCTGCGCCTTGCCCAGGGTCCATCCGTTTGCAGAAGACGAAGGAAAAGCCCTTGGCGCGGGTGAGTTGCAGCCTGCAGGAAATGCTCTCCCCAGCCCTCCCGCAACTAGGGTCAGTTGGAAGTCTTCGAGAGAGGTTGACTTTCCCGTGAATTTATTTTTTTTTGGGGGGTCACACCTGGCAATGCTCAGAGGTTACTCCTGGCTCTTTGCTCAGGAATTACTCCTGGCAGTGCCAGGAGACCATATGGGATGCTGGGGATCAAACCGGGTCGGCCTCGTGTAAGGCAAACGCCCTACCCGCTGTGCTATCGCTCCGGCCCCTCCCATGAATTTATTGATTTATACTCCTATTTATATCTGTTAATCTCTAGAGCTTCCCATGTTTCTCTTCTGAAGTTATTTTTCTGTTGTTTTCAATATATTTTTTTATTAGATATGCCAAATACCAGTAACAATTATAGACCTCATTCCCATGACCTGATGGAATGGTTTGAGGCTCTTTATGTTCCTGGAGCAAACAGGTGCCCTTGGGCTCTACTAGCATGAGACAGGACATATGGAGATGTGACTGGTGCCCGCTTGAGCAAATCGATGATGAATGGGAAGACAGTGATACAGTGATAAGTCGCCGTGAAATTACAAAGGTCTTCATGATCGGGTTTCAAGCATGCATTGGTTTCAACACCCACCCTTCACCAGAGCTCACTGCCTCCGCCACTTTCCCCACATCTGCCTCCCACCCAATGGGCGGTTTCTAGGAAGGGCCCTTTTCTTTTCTCTCTTCTTCTTCTTTTTTTTTTTTTTTTTTTTTGGATAACACCCCAATGATGCTCAGGGCTTATTACGGGCTTTGCAGTCAGATTACTCTTAGCAGGCTCTGGAGATCATATGGTGTGTCTTCGGTTGAACCCAGACCAGCCACATACAAGGCAAATGTCCTACCTCTCTTCTATCACTCCGGCCCCAGGGGAAGTTTCTGGGTTTCTGCATTGTGGTGTACAGAACCATTGGTTATGGGGTTTCTACCTGATGCCTTACCACCTTTCAGCGGCACCTCCTCCTCCCTGGTGGAACTCCTCTCCACACAGACTAGCCCGCTCCCTGTCCTATCCCAAAACCCTTCAACGGCTTGGTTCCTGCTAAGTACCACTTTTCATGTTCTTTGTTTCCATTGTCTTTGGTTATTCCTTACTCAGCTATTGTTTGTTTGTTTTGCGTATGAGAGGATCATTTTTTGTCTAGATACTCTCTCTCTCTCTCTCCTCTCAGGTATCTCCATGTAGCAGCAAATTGCATGGCTTTATCTTTTCTTTTGGCCAAGAATTCCACTGCGTGTATGTACCAGAGTTTCTTTATGCGGTCATCTATTTTTTGAATCCTTGGGTTATTTCCAGTTTTGGACTATTACGGATAACACTGCAAGGAACATAAGCGAGCAAATGTCTTTTCTCCATTTTGTTTTTTGACCTCTTGGGGTAAATTCTAAGAAGTGGGATTGCTGCATCAAATGGAAGTTCAATTCCTTGATGTTTTGTTAATGGCCATATTGTTTTTCAGAAAGGCTGAATCATGCTTTAAATTTCTGTACATGTGTGGAGTAATAAAGTGGGTAAGGCTCTTGCCATACACACTGACTACTAGGGTTCAGTCCCCTGTACCCCATATGGTGAGCACCCCTGAGCACCACCAGGAATCAGCCCTGAGCACCCAAAAAGCCAAAAATAAATAAAATGTATGTACAATGAAGTGTATAGATTTAATGTATCCAGATTCATCATAGAATCACTAGACAGATGGTCCACTGTCAGGGGCGCGCCGCGGCGGTCCCCGACAGTGCCGGGAAGCGAGTTCCCTTCTACCTCCGAAGCCGGCGAGGAATGGATGAAAACTCAGGAATCCGGATGCAGTTTTAAAAGGCTTTACTTATCACAGGTTCAGGCATACAAATCAGCAAAAGGGAAAAGCTCGGTGCTTAGGATTCCAGGCTAGAACCCCCAGCCACGTGTAGGCCAAGATGGCGGCCACCACGTGTAAAGGCTTTGTAAAAGGAGAAGAAGACTTCCAAGAAGGGTGAGCGCTCACAGCGAGCAAGAGCCCACAAAGAAGCGTGAGAGTAAAAACCGGCTAGTTTATACCCCTGCAGCTCAGACCTTCCTCCCACTGTTATGGAAAGCAGGGAGGGTCAAATGCCCTTAGGTAATCCCCCCTCCCTGCACCTCACCTAGGCCCTTTAGTATGCTAATGTTTTGAGCCAAGATTTGCCTGGGAATGCCTTTATAGGCTGCAAATCAGAGCAGATGCAGCGGCCCTTAGGAGTCCTGCAACAACTCCCCTGATTAGTTTACTAATAAAAATTGAAAAGGTAAAGAAATATTTAGTAATGTACAGAAAATTAAGATAAGAAAAAACAATTCCAATTACAAAATGAAAATACATGTTACTTTAGGATCCTAACTTGTTTTTGGACCCAAAGCAAAGTTCAAGACAAAGTGTTTCTAGCTGTCTGATTATAATGGACTATAGTTTGCACTGTCCATAATTTGTGAGAGTCAATTTGCTATATTTTATGTAAAGTCGGGTGTCTGGAACAAAGTCTGTGGGGCTACTTCTGGGACAGCAATAGCGGTGATCATATGAGTATGAGTCTCTGGAGAGCAGCGATCAGGAACTCGTTGAATTGTCAGGAACACTGGATCGGGTCTCAGGAACACTGGAACAAGTATCTCGAACTCTGGAACAGGAGTCTTGAGTGCTGGAACAGGTGTCTGGAACATTGGTGTAATATCTCGAACTCTGGAACAGGAGTCTTGAGCGCTGGAACAGGTGTCAGGAACATCGGTGTGGGTGTCTTGCAGGGGCTTCTTCAGCAAGGGAACACTGGCACCGGTAACTGTACCTGTAGCTTAATTTTAGGCAAGACAAAAACACTTTTCGAGGTTAATCACAAGTAGAGATTTTAAGGCTTTGCAGGGATCCAAGTCTGGGATGGAGAGAAGAACATAAAGAAGCTCCAACATGGGTGGAGCAGGGAAATAAGTATGAGAATTGATGATTTTAAAATTGATAAATCTAGTGGATCAGCAGTGGAGCTGATGAATGTAATAGAGGTTTGTAGTGGTCAGAAATTGGAGAAGGTAGTAGTTGAGACATAACATAGACACAACATTAATCACAAACATAATGGTGACCACCACATGCACACACATGCACACATACATTTGATCGATCAATATCTTACAGCTGTATATGTGACCCATCTAGGGTGATAAATGATAACGAGTCAAGCGCTTCATGAATATAAAGCCGGCAAATGATGGTGAGAAAGTGTCTTTTCCTGTGAATAGAGCATTGGGAAAAATTATTTTTTGCAAATTATTAAATTTTTTAGTGAGCACTGTTTTAGGAGTCTCGGAGTATTGATCAGTGTAGCGCAAGTTTACTGGATTCCAATATCTCATCCTGTGAACAGAATCATTAGAAAAACAATTTTTTCATTGATTTAGCAAACATTTTTGTAATGAGCACTGTGATCAGAGTCCAAAGCCTCGAGCAACATAGAAGGAATCTGCAGCAGCCAAGTTCTTTTTCTGCAAATACCTGTGAGCAAAACATTAAAAAAGGAAACTTTAACATTAATCCTTGAAACATATGGACATTGAGCACTATGCTCAGGGTCCACCCATTTTTCCACCCGCTTTTTTTATAATAAAGAAAACATTTAGGCTGTAAGGCAAGATATTAGACATGAACCATGATCACAGACTGCAAAAACAAGATCATTATTAAAATGAACCAATCCAGGAGGTTTAAACAGCAACTTGCAATTTAAAATTTAAGACTTTATATTGAAAAGGAATTAGTTGTTTTCTGATTCTTGGAGAATTCTAGTCTTAACAAGTCGCAGAGGAACCCAGAGTTTCTTGGCAGGGTTATCATCTGTAGAAATGAAAGAATAACCTCTTCCCCGAATGAGGAGGTGACCTGCAATCCATTTATCATCAATTTTCACCCAGATAGGTGAATTGACTGTTTTTGAGTTTGCATATCTTCTTGAAAGTGACGTTCAGCCGCGGTATAGGGATCTCCTTGATGTATATATATATATATATATTTTTTTTTGTTTTGTTTTGTTTTTTGCTTTTTTGGGTCACACCTGGCGACGCTCAGAGGTTACTCCTGGCTCTGCACTCAGGAATTACTCCTGACGGTGCTCAGGGGGACTATATGGGATTCCGAGGATCGAACCCAGGCAGGCATAGGCAGGCCGCGTGCAAGGCAAACGCCCTACCCGCTGGGCTATAGCTCCGGCCCCTCCTTGGAGGTATATTTAAGAAGTTTAAGGTGAATAATGTTAAAGATAAAGAATCCATTGGAGGCATACTTGTTTTTTCGTTGCTTTAATAACTGAGTTTTAAAGCGTTCTGTGGGCACGTTCAACAATTCCTTGTCCTTGTGGATTATATGGAATAATTATATGAATTATTGGGAAATAAGTTAGTATGAGTTATATCCATCTGCCACAATTGGTTTGTCTGTAAACCTCGAGGATTTGCTCCTGCCACATGAGATGTACAATGTAAAGGAACACAGACAGGACAGTTGCGGACAATTTGTCTAGCTTGTCTCCATGGGATGCTATGGTGTACATGAAGGCGGCGGGCATTTGTATGTAGTGTCTGGTGCTCTTCCTCAGCTGATTTAAACACTGGTGCTGCCAAGAGATCTGCTGCTTCATTTCCTCGAACCATTGGCCCCGGGAGTCAGCTGTGAGAACGGATGTGAGAGATGTATATAGGGAATGTTCTTTTCGGAGGAGATCTTGTAGTTTATGGAGTAGCTCCTGAATTATAGGATTATGGGCATTTAAAGAAGCAGTGACAATTCCAGGAAATAAACCAACTACATATGCAGAATCACTCACCACATTACATGGGCCAGATATATGGGATAGTAAATGTATCAAGGTGGCGAGTTCCACTTGTTGGGCAGATTTATAATTTGTATGCACAGTAGTGGTCAACGAAGGACCTGTAATTCCACCCCTTCCTGATGAGGAGCCATCAATATAATACACTGGAGCATCAGGAATGGGAGAGGAGCGGACAATGGTGGAAATTACAAAAAGGTGTCCCTTTTCAGAAATTCCCAGGTTTTTCCAGCTGGGTAATGATAAGATATTTCTCCTGAAAAAAATCTGCTAAAGCTCTCTGAAGGATTTCACTGAGTGGTAAAACAGCTTCAATTTCTTTTTAGGGTCAGGTAGTACAATTACATGGGGATCATGTCCAAGTAATACTTGGGTTCTTGATCTTCCCTAATTATAAGGTTAGCTATCATCTCAAGGTAAGGTGTAGCAGTACGATTCTGCTTGTTATGTAAGTAAACCCATTCTAATGGTCCAGATAATTGGGCTATAGCAGCAGTTGGAGACTCGGGAGTGTTGAAGACCAATAACCATACCTTTTCTCCGGGATTAAATCTGGAGAGGTAAGATTTTTGAAGCCGATCCATGAAAAAGTCTAATTCCTTCTGAGCTTTAGGAGTTAGCTGCCTTGGGCTATTTAAAGCAGGATCACCTTCAAGGGTGTGGAACAGGTTACTGAGCTCACAGTTAGGAATACCAAGGGAGGGGCGCACCCAGTTGATATCTCCCAGCAGTTTTTGAAAATCATTCAAGGTTTTGAGCCTTTTTTGACTAATGGAAATTTTTTTGAGGACGCACTGTAGTGCGGTCAAGTGTCAAAGGTGGAAATTATCACAAACGTGTGGGAGTCAGGAGGTTAGGTAAGACAGAAAATGGAACAGGGTGCTAATAATTGTTGAGGGTACTAATGCCAACCTAGAACTGAGCATTAAATAGAGGCAAAAGGATACACATGACAACCTTTTAATGTATGTTCTGTAATCCATAGTCTGGAAGGGAAGGAAAAGAGAAAGAGAGAGAAAGGGAAAGAAATAAAGAACCTGCCGTGGAGGCGGGCTGGGGAAGGGGGAGGGAACCGGGGATGGTGGTGGGAGATGGGCACTGGTGGAGGGACAGGTGCTGGAACACTGTGTGACCAAAACCCAAACATGAACTTTTTAATTGTATATCTTTTATTTGTATATCTCATGGTGGTATAATAAAATACTTAAAAAAAAAAAGAGCATAGCCCAAATATTCATATGGAGGCTGCATCTGGATTTTTTCCGAGCTACTTGTAAGCCAGCCTCTGGTAAAACTGTCATTACATCATTATATAAATTCTGGAGATCTCTGGAATTATCACAAGCTAGCAGGATATCATCCATGTAGTGGATGATGTATGCACCAGGAAATTTAGCACGAATGGGTCGCAAAACCTCATCAACAAAGTGTTGACACATTATAGGTGAATTAGTCATCCCTTGGGGCAATACTGTCCACTGAAACCTACGTAAAAAGGACCTTTATGATTAATGGAAGGGACTGAAAATGCAAACCTTTTCCGATCATCTGGGTGGATAGGTATGCTGTAAAAGCAGTCTTTTAAATCTATGATAATTAGCAGCCAATCTTTAGGAATAGCTGCTGGAGAGGGAGCCCAGGTTGTAGGGCTCCCATGGGGACCATAGTAGAATTTACATTTCTAAAGTCAATCAGCAAACGCCATTTGCCTGATTTTTTCTGTATTACAAAAACAGGGAGAATTCCATTCTGAAAACGTTTCCTCAATATGTCCTAATTTCAGCTGTTCTTCCACTAGATTTGTTAGTGCCTCTAACTTTTTTGGTATTGAGGGGCCACTGTGGTGTCCATATGGGTTTGTCAGGACTTCCACTGAACACGGATAGGTAGTGGGCGCTAACCACAGCCGCCCCCAATTAAAAAAGGGTTACTCCCTGTGTTAGGCTTATTATGGAGAGCTGGAACAGGTGCCCGATGGGGAATTGGACGAGGTATGTGAATTACTGCCCCCACTGCTCCAGCATGTCTCGACCCCATAAAGTTAAAGGCATAGGGGCTATATAAGGCTGGACCATAGCTACATTCCCTTCAGGGCCAATACACGGCAGCCACCTCGCACTCTGTTGGAGAAGAGAGGGAGGAGATATTGCCTACCCCGCTCAGGCTATGGGACACTTTCTTTAGGGGCCCAGTTAGAGGGCCAATACTTGGTGGAGATTATGGATATGTCTGCCCCTGTATCCAACATGCCTTTGAATTTCCCTTTTTATAAATTTCGATGGGTATAACCGGTCTGCTTGGCCTGAGAAATTCTGGTAGTGTACCCAACTAGATAGTTAGCAGGTGGCTGGTGGGCTTGGTTCTGTGTGGCTGTATAACCAACAATGAAGTTGGCAGAAGGGTTGGTACTGTTTAAGCCACCAGTTCTAGGGGTGTTCGGACTGACTAGACGGATCCTCAAAAAATAATAATAGTTTAGCAAGCGGTTCCCCTTTTTCAAAAGTCCATTTAGTTGGCACAGATATTGACAGTATTATCTCTCCATGAGATTCAGGATCCAGAAGTCCGAAATGCACCTTAATTCCCTTAAATTTCAGCCAATCGCTCCCCCTGAATTAAACCCATACTACCTGGGGAGCAGGTCCTTTTATCCCTGTTTTTAGCTTGTAAGGATCTTGACTTGGGTGTATTGTGACAGTCTTAGGGCAGAGAATGTTGAGACTGCCATTGCCTGATGGGGTAGGCCAGAGAGCATTTATTGACTGTAATTCTGTGGATTCTGATTCGGCTAGTTTATACCCCTGCAGCCTCAGACCTTCCTCCCACTGTTATGGAAAGCAGGGAGGGTCAAATGCCCTTAGGTAATCCCTCCCTGCACCTCACCTAGGCCCTTTAGTATGCTAATGTTTTGAGCCAAGATCTGCCTGGGAATGCCTTTATAGGCGGCAATTCAGAGCAGATGCAGCGGCCCTTAGGAGTCCTGCAACAGTCCACACCTGTTCAATGATCATCTTCGTCAAAACAAATATTTTTGTTATACACTCCACCATAAGCTCTTGACCCAACATTCCCCTTTTCCTTTTGCATCAAAGTACCCTCCCTGAAGCCAAACACTATTTACAATTACATACCCATGAGCGGGTGGTTTTTTAAAATTTATATAACAACTCACACAATGTAAGTTTTCCCTTATGGATAACTTCTTTCACTAGCTGTATTTTTTAAATAATAGCTATATAGCTATGTATATTACTGATAAGGCCTGAATAGATTATGAATTACTTATTCACTCACATGTTGAAGAACAGTTTTTAGTGTTTTGCTATTCTAAGTTGCAGTGAACATCAAACTCAAACAGATATTACAATCTATATTTTGGGGTTGGGTAGATACTTGAATCATCATTTTGAAGCAATATGGTCAATATTACTCGTAGACATGGGGCAGAGCTGCTCCTTGCTTTCCCTGTGCCCAGCCCCTGGACTGCCATCCCAGCAGAGCCTCACAACAAGCCAGACGACCCCCCACCCACTCCATGGGGACCGCCATTTTCCACATCCGACTTCCCTCTCATCACAACTCCACCCAGCAGACCAGACTATCACAGCCCGGATCATCGACACCCACCCTGCAGCAGTTCTTTTTTTCAATCCGGCCCAGGTATGCTGAACCTAAGACTCTCAGACATGGGGCAAACCTGCTCCTTGCTTTCCCTGTGCCCAGCCACTCATGAGGCGCCCGGGAGGCATGGTGGGTTCTAGTCCTGGCCTGCCACCCCAGCAGAGCCTTACAACAAGCCAGACGACACCCCCCCGCCCACACACACACACTCCATGGGAACTGCCTTTTTCCACATCCGACTTCCCTCTCATCACAACTCCACCTAGCAGACCAGACTATCACAGCCCACTAGTGGCCAGTGGTTCATCAATAAATGCTTTATTTAGAGGTGACTACAAGAGTATGCCACCCGCATGGCAAGCCTGGCAAGCTGCTCATGTCGTATTTGATATGCCAAATACCAGTAACATGTATATTGGGTCATTCCCATGACCTAATATAATGGTTTGAGGCTCTTTGTGTTCCTGGAGCAAACGGATGCCTTTGGGTTCTACTAGCATGAGATAGGACATATGGAGATATTACTGGTGCCTGCTCTAGCAAATAGATGATGAAAGGAAAGATAGTGAGATAGTGATAGTGATGGTTGATATATGTTTAGTTTTATAAGAAATTGCCAGCTTTTTGGAATAATTTTATCATTTTCACTGTGATGTATGAGAAAGTTGTAGTTGGTAGGTGCTGGGGAGCCACTGGAGTCCCCAAAATTACCAGGAAGCAAGTTCCCTTCTACCTCCGATGCTGGCGGGGAATGGATGAAAATTAAGGAATCTGGCACAGTTTTTAAAAGACTTTATGGGGCCAGAGCGATAGCCCAGCGGGTAGGGCATTTGCCTTGCACACGGCCTGCCTGTGCCAGCCTGAGTTCAATCCCCGGCATCCCATATGGTCCCCCGAGCACTGCCAGCAGTAATTCCTGAATGCAGAGCCAGGAGTAACCCCTGAGCATCGCCGAGTGTGACCCAAAAAGCAAAAAAAAAAAAAAAAAAAAAAAAAAAGACTTTACTATCACAGGTTCTGATATACACTCAAAGAACAGGAAAAACTCCAAACTCTGTAGTTCTGGGCTGGGCCCCAACCACATGTAGGCCAAAAATGGCAGCCACCATGTGTTGAAGCCCAACAGAGAACGGAGAGGACAGAGAGAGGAAAACACCAAGGGAAAGCCAAAATGGCAAAAAGGCGCTTCTCTCTTCTCCCCCAACTTATTTTATAGATAAAAAATAACTTTTTTTATTTTGCCAAAACTTCCCAGCCCAGCCCATTGTGGGCTGGGCTATCTAGAGATGAATATAGATAAACAACTCTATTGAAATTCAGCACTTCAGGTGGCCTTTTGGCTTTTACAGGTGCCAGAGCTGATTCAAAGCCTAGTAGAGCTGAGAGGGCTGCAAGCTAAGTGTAGCTGAACTTAAAGTAGGGCATGTCACTCCAACAGGTGGGATTTGTGCTGAAATATTATGTGCCAAAACCCAACTATCAATTACTTTGTAAATCATAATTCTTTAAGTAAATTTAAAAAATTATGAAGATAGAAAGAGTTGCAGTTGTTCAACATTTTTGTCGACATCTAACGTCAGCCTTTATATATTTAGCTGTTCTGATTTAAGTATGTAGCATTAGCTCAGGGTAATTTTAATTTGCATTTTGCCGGTCACTAATGATGCTATAATACAATTGTGTATTTTATACTATTCAAATGTCTTTTACGGAGGTGCTATTCAAGTTTTTTAATCAGTATTAATTAGGTAATTTTTTTCATTATTTAGTTGTGGTAGTTAAATATTCCTTCAGAGGGTGGACCACACATGCAGTGGTCTAGAGATATTCCCGAATACTGGAGATAACTCCTGGTGGTTCATGGGGGAATCACAAGTGGTGCTGGGATCAAACTGGGGCCCGCAGCATGCAGGTAAGCACCTTACTCCCTGTGCTATCCCTCTGGCCCCGGTGTTATGCATTTTGCGCACAAATCTGTTATCAGAAAATGAATGGTGAGAGTTTGATCCCTGATTTGGTTTGCTCTTTTCATGTGATATGATGTCTTTTTTAGCATAAATTTTTAATATTCAATTTGATGAAGTCCTATTTATTCATTTTAAAATTTTATCGCTTTTGTTTTATTATTGTGTCTTTTTGATAATTTCCAAAAGGTATCCAACCATGCTGATTTAAGCCTGGCAAAAGAGTTATTTTATTTATTTTTTTTCTTTTTGGGTCACACCCGGCAATGCTCAGGAGTTACTCCTGGCTCTGCACTCAGGAATTACTCCTGGCGGTGCTCAGGGCCCATATGGGATGCCAGGAATCGAACCGGGTTCGACTGCATGCAAGGCAAACCCCGTACCCACTGTACTATCACCTCAGCCCTTTATTTCTTTATTAATATGAAAGTTGGCATTTTCCGAAAGTTAATTTCATTCTTTCATCAGAATTCATTCACATGCTATTCAATCCCTTTAAGTATTTTGTAAGATCTTGAGTATTCTGGTCTGATTTTGCTTCTAAGAGTAAGAAAGTGGTTGTGGGACATCAGGGTCAGTTGTCCCAAAATTGAGACCAATCCCAAAAAGTTCTCACAAATTACAGCAAGACATGAGCATTAGGGTACTGGTGAGTTTTCGTTAAATTGATGAGAGTTGAAGGAGAAAAAATGGCTTAAACATTAAAAAGTTAGTATGGAGGCCAAGGCGTTGGGTGAGTGAAGAGCTTGCGTGGCATGAATTCGAACCCACTACTGCTGCACACGCCAGGATGGTCGTAGCACTTCTAATTTTTGTTTCTGAGCAAGGAAAAGCAAAAATAAAAACAGTAATGGAACTAATTAAGGATGTTTATGAATATTAATTCTACCCAAATTGAAGTAGAATCTGGGGCCGGAGCAATAGTCCAGCAGGTAGGGTGTTTGCCTTGCACATGGCTGGCCAGTGCCGGTGCTGGCCCGGGTTCGATCCCCGGCATCCCATATGGTCCCCGAGCACCGCCAGAGTAATTTCTGAGTGCAGAGCCAGGAGAAACCCCTGAGCATTGCCGGGTGTCACCCAAAAAAAGAAAAAAAAAACAAATTGAAGAGAATCACAAAAATATGCTATAAATGTTTAGTCTTTTGTTTGTTTAAATAGACTCATTTATTAGAACACAGAAGGGAAAGGAGAGGAATTTCTCAAGTGGGAAGAAATTTAGTATAAGACTAAATCCTGATCTTCGTCTTAAACAAATAATTTATGTTACTCAGTAATAGCTGGTAATTTGTATTATTTCTGGTAATGTAAATGATATCAATTAAACTATTTCTTTTTACTTTTATGTTTTTTTTTAATTTTGGGGGCCACACCTGGTAGTGCTTAGGAGTTACCCTGGCTCTGTTAGTATTTTTCTAATTACATCTCACACAAACTCTTCTCTTCATTGCCATCATCGTTGTCTGCGGGGTCACCCCGCCAGGCCTTCTCCTGACCAGCGGGAGGCCCCCGGGATCTTCAGTGCTTAGGAGAGAGCCCTGAATTGGCACGCAAAAGAAATTACACAAAAGGCAGAGGAAAAGAGAAAAAGGGACAGAACAGAACAGAAACAGACAGACAGAACAAACAGGACAGACAGACAGGACAGTCAGACAAGACAGCAGACAGGACAAAAGAGGA